>JAYRBW010032003.1:0-33231 GCA_036023295.1 Invenusta paracnida
ATTTGGCGCCACACAATCCCGCGCACATTTGAATTTGGCGCAAAGAATTTTGTTTAAATAATTTGAATTTGGCGCCATATAATCCCGCACACTTTTAAATTTGAAAATTTTTGGCGCGAATTTCAAAAGGTACTTTATGGGCGGAGGAGGGGGGGGGGTCTTTGTTCTCGAAAATGCGTGGGCGTAGGTGCGTGGGCGGAGGGGAGGGTCTTTGTTCTCGACCTCCTCCTTCCCTACTACTTTTATTCTAAAAATAAATTCATCTAAGAGTTATTGTTAGTAGGTATTTAAAGCGTATATAATGAGCAAAATAATTTTTATTTTTATTTATAGGAAATATTTAATTGTGTATAAAAATATGTATATCTAATATATTGCAATTTTGCTTATTTCACGCTATATGTACATTTTAGTAAATAGTGTTTTCGGAAAAATACATCTATGATTTATAAACACAATAAAGAAAATTATGTACACGTATGAAATATAATAATATAAATTTTTCGAGTAATGTAAATAAAAAAACAAAATAAAGGTGCATAAAACATGAATTATTAACATAAATGACATTTATTTGGGCATTACAACTTCTCCTCTAACAATTCCGCTAACGTTGGTAATCGCGAGAAGGGAAATCCGAGGCTAAGAAATTTCCGAACTCGGAATTACCCTAACCCTAACCAAAATGGCGAAAAACGTAGATACGTGTATAGTGAACCAGGTCCTAAAAATGATTGCGAAAAATGTGGCAGGACACTTAAGCAAGGATCGAAAAAATGTATGGTGACAACTGTGGAAAAGGAAATTGCACGAAATGCACAAGAATGAAAAGGAACAGGAGCAAAATAGAGAAGAATGATAAAGCGCAATGGAAGAATGTGAACCATAAAATAAGAAATTATAAAAAGAGAAACTTTGCAGGTGAGAGAAAGAGAAGAATAAGTTATTTTGATGAGAAACTACAATAATCGTAAAAATAGAATAAAAAACGGTCAGAACCATTTCGAAATGCAGAGTGCAAAGAGGTTTGCCATTATTACAACAGTTTCGTAGAGGTGTCCACTTTTGAATGATTTTTTTCCAAATGAAATTGTATAACTATTTTTTAGGTTACTGTCAAACTCTGTTTTTGATTGTATAACTTTTGACATTACCATTTAACATTTTATACAAATTAACACAATATATCAATTTATACACATTTTTCTGCAATATCGTTACTATATTTGATTCTATTTTAAAACTGTACATTTTGATTCTTATTTGTTATCTAAGAATATAACTAGAAAAATAGAAAATATCGGGATTTTTCATATTATGAAAAGTATCGGAAGGAGCGTTGGAAAATGGAAGAGGCTTCACAAAGGGTTGACGCTAGGCCCTTTGTTCTAAACAGTGTTTAGAAGGTGATGTGTGATGTAGGAATGTATTGATGTCAATGAACCCTCCAGTGACAATTGAAGCACCATAAAATTAATAAAGTGAAATGCATCTGGTTTGCAGATGACGTGACTTTCTGAGTGACAGAAACATACTTAAATGAAGTCAAAAGCAAAACGAGGGAGGCCTTGAGTAATTAAGAAGATGTTGACAGAGAAAATAGAATTCTGCTAGATTCTAATGAAACAAAGCCTGTCTATATACAAATAACACTAAGAAAAATAATGGGATAATATGATCAGTTTGAATGATAAGAGAGAAGCAATTAAGACCAAGTACTAAGTAACTAATTAAATAATTACTGACCAAAGGTTGACCTCTAAGTGTGAGAAAGTGATAACAAAGATCGGACAGCATATAGGCAGGAACTTCGAGAGGAATAGGAAAGCACTGAGCACGATTTATAAAACCGTAGTATAGAGTCAGTAAACAATGTACTGATTTTGTATGCAGTTGTAGCAGGATAGTTTCCATAGCTGAGCTCAGTAAGACAGGTGGTGAAGATTGAAAGAACCAAGTGTCATTATCAAATTTATAGTGACCTCAGCTCCAGTGAATGTAGTATATTTAAAAAATAAATGGACCCTATTCTATTAGGGTAAAAGCTAAAAATTAGAGGGATAAGTGCTTATAAGAAGTTCCAGATACTAGACAAAGAAGAATGGAAATATGTGAAAAGAGATAAAAGCTAAAACCGATGAATAATTAAAGACTCAATTAAAGAAGAAGTGACAATAGAAAGTGCAATTGTGATTGGATAAGTAAAGAGGGGAGAAGAGCATTAGAAAGACTCAAAGAAAGTGGAGTGTAAATACGGATTGAACTGAGTGGCCCAGTAAACAGAGGAATGACGGAAGAAGAACAAATGTGGAATTGGTAATGTTCATGGATGACTCAATAGTAGAATGCATTGAGCGAGAAGAGAGACAGTGCAATCATAGCTTACAGAAGAGAATGAAAATTTATTATGTAGAGAAGCAGTAGAAAGGTATAAAAGTTGGTTTATAACATAAATCAGATTTATAAACATGGCCATTAGGATCATAGACGAACAAAAGCCAAAAAGCGTGACCATCTACAGACAGCTAAGTTACAATGAGAACCCTTAAGAACGGAAAAGATAGTACAGGGGAAGAGATCCGGGCACTGAGGAAGATAATAGGGAAAAAGCAAGGGAAGTCAAGATCATGATCCAATGTACACCAGCTCAGGTTGGAACCGTGAAGAGTAATAGACTATTCACGGTTAGGGTTGGATGTGATATGTAATGAGTGGTGATCTGAAATCTGAAGAGAGATAAGATTGAGACCGAGCATAGAGAACGAATGACAAAAGTACCTATGAGGGAAGAATTAAGAAACGGAAAGGAAACCGGAGAGACGAGTTATATCCGTTTAATATTGTAGATCAAATAGAGTGTACATTGCGCAAGGACGAAGTACTACAGAGTCAAAATAGGAATACTAGAAGATCTGAATTTCTGAAGACTGTGTCGAGATGGAGAATATAGACCATATTATGAATTACCTACGATGACGGTGAGTTGACACAAGAAGAAGAAGAATTTCTAAATCTGGAGTAGAAAGTTTAGCAAGCGAGCGGATGGCAATTATGTATCTGAGACAGGCGAGGTCAAAATCTTTTGGGACAAGGCAATAACTTGGGATTTAATAGCGACAACAAAGACTGCTTCAACTTCTTAAGTATGGCTTGTACTTTTTAAATCATAGTCAAATCAAATATATATATACAATAAAATACTAATAACTTTGGTATAGAACATATTTTTCCTAGATATTTATCAGAAATATTCTTTTATCGTTGTATAGGCATACGCATTTTGAGTTATATCGAATCTTGAAATATTGACTGTATATTATATATGTGTTTGTAAACATATATACTTGGGTATAATAAGTTTATTATAAAAAAACGTTCACAAGTTGGTGTACTACGCTATTAAACAGATTTATTTTGGATAGTATACACGAGCCTACAGAAAACAATGAACGTTTATAAAGCCCGGTTACACAATACTTATTAGACTTTTCTGTGGATACAATAAGGACAATATATAACACGCGTGAAAAATTTAAAATGCCACATAAACGAATGTATGCGTCTATTTCTATTGACTGGGACGACATATCCAGATACGTAGTAAAAAGAGAAATGTTTTGTTGCGGTAGCCCCAAATAGATGACTTGTAAGTTCATAGAGAAGATCATATTCCATTTGGAATAAAGCTTTAGGTACTACAGAATGGAATATAATTGCTGGATATATAAATAATGAAACCGTTTCACGAGTCAAAGGTTTGTACCGAAGAGGTCGGTCTAAAGAAATTAAATTACACTACTTTACTTATTTATTCCAATTTTCTCAATTCCTCTGTCATAGAGTCAAACAGGAATTTTTTAAGAACGATGTATAGTTTGTTATTGTTGACCGGACCAATATATACGTCCAGTATAGGCAACCATGGCAGTCCAAGTTGCATCAAAGCAATCTAAGACTCTTACAGTGTTCAGAAGGCGATGTGTGATGTAGGAATGTATTGATACCAACATGGATACTTTATAAGATTAATATGTAAACGAAGTCATGTTTCTCAAAATATTATCGAGATATTTTTAAAATTTAAAGAAAGTAATCCATATCAATGAAATATTCAAAGAAAAAAATTCTGTCTAACTTGCACAAACATGTAAAAAGCAAATGGCATTTAAGTAGTTTATTTAAACATATAACTAGTATAAATATACATATATGAAGACCAATTTTCACATATCATTATTTGGTTTATTTCATCTGGTAAATGTCAATTATATAAGTTTAAAATATAAATTTTACTTATTTAGACCTGATAATATACATTATTATGATTGCTTTATTGTTTAAACAAAGCGGAGAAGGTACATATATACAAAATACACTTACACTCTACCTAGCAATAAAAGAATGAAAAGCATGTAAACGATAAACAAAATACGATAACAAATAAACGATAACAGAAAAAATAACTTTGAGCACTCTACAGAATCTAGATAGATCGCCATTGATTAGTTTACGCTTAAACCGAGGGAGAGAACTGGAATAAACTACTATGTCGTCACTGAGAGAGTTCTACATATTGCAAACAAGATAAGTAAAAACATGTGTTTTTCACCTAAAAACAGGTGTGATGTGCAAATAGCTAGTTAATTATGAGATTATAATTGTTGACCGTATATTGATGTGAAATAAGGGATTAATATAGGGATGTCAACCAGCTTATGAATAATGCTATGTACAGATAGGATCTAATATGTCTGAATTCAAGAGAATCGAGTTTAAAGTGATCAAGTCTGAATGCACAACAAATATAACTAGAATAACATTTTTTATAGGCAATACGTGTGAACATTTTTTTAAATACAGATAATGTCTGTAATAATGTGTGGTGAAATGTTTTAAGAATAACGAAAACGAAAGTAGATATACATTGTAATAATATACTTAAGACATACATAGGTATCCATTATTTCTATAAATTCTTCTACATGTGCCAAATAAAATAATACTAAATTATAGGTTTCAAAAATGTAGGCATTTACAAACTGTCATACCATTTATAAATAGATTTATTATTCTGTATCTACTATATCACTAATTTGTTTTTTATCACGTGCAATATGTATGTTATAATATAACTCACCTTAACTTATAATATAACTCACACTTAGTTCGAATAATGAATATGTTATACTATAGTATACATTTTATTAAAAGTTATTAAACCTAATCGCTTATAATAAAATATATCGCACGATCAATATTAGGAATAAGTTTTGTTACGGAAGTATTGATAGAGTTAAATGTCTGAAAAATCTGCAAGTCGAAAGCCTTTATACAGTTACATTTTCGTGAATTAATAACTTGTTCTTTCGCGTATCTCATAGATTCAGTAAAATTCATAGAAATTGTATTTACCTTGTACCATCAATAAGCATGTACATTATATTTGTATCTGTATAGTTTAATTAACCACCTTATTTAATTTACATATACATCTATTATACGCTCTTGAGTTTGTAAATATTGTGTTTATGAATATTTTTTGTAGAGCGGATAATATAATATTGGATGAGATTGAATATATTAAGCTATAGCGATATATAGAATTCAACCTTGATAATATAAGTCATAAATGGATACATGAACAGTGTCGCATATAATATGTATATAAAATGCTAGCGGATTAATTTTAATTAATCTGCAGTCGGCATTTATATAAATCTATTGACGACGTCAACATATTCAGTGTAAAAACACCTGCCTAAAATAATTTTAATCACAAATCATCGAGTTTTAATTTCACATATATAACTTTTTCCGACTGTTATCTCAAGTTCATTATTCCCTCATCTCTAATTCGTTCAACTAAGAATTTAATTAATTAAACTAACAATTTTGTAAATAAACAAACAATGCGCCTACATTCAACTTATTATTATAATTTTATAAATAATTTAACTAATTGATCTACAAGCTATGTTCCTTGACTTCGAAGAATATTTCTATTTATCAACGATTTCATTTTGTTTATGAAATGTCAAGTGAAAAAACAGTTACATGTGGTATGCTTATATGATAAAAAAAAGTATCATTATTTGATATGGAGTTTTCTGTGTTGAAGTACAATAATAAATAAGTATAAACTTGTAATTATTACCTGGGAATATTGGAGACGAGTATTTCGAATTCATCTTAGATACACATTAAACAAATGAATTATACTATTTTTTAATATAAAAATATAACTACGTTCGTCTTGAAAATATGTTTTTGTGGCATAATATCATTAACTTTAATATAAATTATTTTGTTTTATTTTGTTTTATTATTGCAAACCAAATCACTGTTTGAAATGTGGCTAAACTTTTGTGACAACATTTAAGTAGCACTGTAAAGAATATTTCGTAGTTTAAACCTTTAAAAGTTTATTGACACTTTTATTAATAGGATATTATTATATTTTATCATTTGAATTTTAATAAATATTTGAAGTGATACTTTATGACTGACTAATAATAATAGTACTATATATACAAATCGAAATGTGCAATAATTGAATTTTATTGATGTTGAATATACACTATTTAAATGTTAATAAAATAGTCAAAATATCAATTTAAAAAAAGCCAATTACTAGGTACTTATGCACGTTGCAATTAGTTTTCATTTAAATTAATTATTAACTATATTAACTAGTGTTGTAAATTTGAAATATGTTGTGTAAAAAATAAATTAAAATGTGACGAATATAAGTATGTTTTAATAAGGCAATTGATGTGATTACAGTTATGTTACCGATTATACAATTAGAGTTATTAAAATTGGATTGTAACAGAAAATGTATTCAATTGAATTACACAAAATTAACATAATAAAATAATAAATAACCTATGTGGGAAAAATAATATTATTTTTCTTATAACATTTTATTTAGAAGAAATAATTACTCAAATATATGGCACAATTATATAGTCCAAGAACCAAATCACCTGTCTTTTAAAAAACATAACTTAAGTAGCTCAATAAAGCGTTGGTCTTGTGTACGAAAGGTCCCAGATTATAATCCTGCCCAGCGCAACTTACCCACCCTTGACTAGCAGCTGTGCTAGTCGAGTGATTAGCATGTCTAGGCCTGTTCGGAGTCATACGAATGACACATTGCCTGTTATGTTCTATGTATGTACTATTTTGCTTTGTACCATATAACTGTCCAACCCTCATGTGACTGTTACAAAAATAAAATTCTTCTTCTTCTTTTTCTTTAAAAAATTCGACATTGAATTGTTAAAATATGTTATTTATGCATGATAATTATCATAGCTTCAGTATATAGTAATGTATGTATATCCATCATATAACGTGCAAGTGTATATACGACAGATGTTGAATCCTACATATTAAAATAAATATTTACTTCCTGACGTATGCTATAAAATTCTATTTAAAACACTTTTATTAAAATTCATGTTTTGTTATACTGTCAGTTATATATATTAATTAAATTTAGTACTAATATTTTAAAGTCTATTTTTAACATAAACATTAAGATATATTAACCATATCAAGAGGAGATGATATAGGTCTTTCCGAATTTTGCTGTGCTTTTTAGATGAACAAGTAGATTAATAAAATATACTCTGACTTTTTCTAAAAAGTTTACAACTTGTAGCTCTATTTAAAAAATGCTCTTATTTGTCGAAAATTAGTCTAGAATCCAAGATAGGAGACAACATCATTATTAACAACGTGAAGTTCAAGCCCAATGAACATTCAACTTTTATTAGAGAAACGTATGTTCGGAGACAGGTTTAAAGAACACATCCGCAAAATTAAAGAGAAAGTGACCAAGAGACTAAACATTATTAGACAAAGAATGAGACTTAGACAAAAACATATTAAAAAATACTTTAATGTATACTTATGAAAAAATATATTCAAATATTTCACACTTGCATGGAGACTTTTTTATCATAAAGACCTATAGCAAAGAACTAGAAAGGCTCTAGAACCAAACAAGGAGAATATATGCAGGTCTTATAGTCAGCACCCATATACTTGAATTAGATCCGCTCAATCTAGAAAAAAGGGCGAATATGATTAAACTATCGCATACGATAGAAGCCTACATTACACAGATAACAACCTCAGACATCAGATAGCGTGCAAAGGCCAACGTATCACATTTAAAAGTAAAGATTGGAGAGAATCGGCTAATACCCCAAATCAGCGATCACCACTAATTATGTGTATCGGTGGTCGCGATTAGTCGTTACCGACTGATCAGTAGGAAAACTGTGAGCAGTCATAATATACATACCTAGTCTGCGACCGCTCGGATGATTATTACTATAAAATTACGCATCAGTGTTGGTCTACTCCAGTTCAACAGAAATTGTTTTAAGGTTAACATCGACGATGACAGTTTTATTACCGTTCCGAGAAATGCAACAGCTGAGGATGCTATTCTACATCCATCAGACGCAGGACGTCATGGTTCTTGCGCAATTGTAGTCACAAAAAAGATAAAGCGACAGAGGCAGTATTGGGTAAATCCGTGGATTACCAGAAGGTTGCATTATGGAATGAACCACACCATGATGAGAGAGTTAGAACGTGAATCTTAGCGAGACTTTGTAAACCTAATATTGAGAAACGAACCAGAAATTTTTCGTGAAATTTTGATACGCCTCTCTGAAAGAATCCAGAAGCAAATAACCAAATACAGGAAGCCCATGGAACCAGGCTTGAAGCTTGCCATAACCCTCAGACACCTAGCCACTGGGGAGACGTATCACAGCCTGACTTTCGCCTTCCGAGTACCTCACAACACAATCTTCCTTATCGTGAGGGAAGTCTGCGACCAGATCATTGAAGAGTTCCAAGATGATACTATGTTCAGGCCTAACACCCCAAACGAACGAAAGGAAATCGCAGAGTGGTCTACATCCAAATAGCAGCTCCAACATTTCTTGGGCACCCCAGGCAGATGTTAGCACTAACGGATCAACGTTAAACTGCGTTGTGTTCAACCGCTCCTCTCTTCGTGCTACCATCGAAGAGAATACCCTGGTGGTTCCAGAAGCTGAGCCGTTATCTGGTGACGACTAACATATGCCGTACTTCGTCATAGGTGACGATGCTTTTCCATTGCGTTCTGGCGTGATCGGTCGCTGATTACAACCGAGTGTATACTAACAAGTCGCTGACTAAAAAATCGGGGGAAAATGCGAACCGTTCGTAATCCAGTCAGTACCGAGCACTAGCGACCACCACCAACTCTCTGTGATCACTCTTTCAGTCGACGACCAGTAATAATAAAATTATTGTTGGCCATTAATCAATGGAATAATTTGTGATATAAAGACTAACAATTTGACAATATGAAAATTAAAATCCATGTGATTTAAATTTTCAATAGAAGATAAAGTCATATGTATTTGTTTGTTATTTGAAAGTTTGAAATTGTCAAATTAAAATACATGAAGTAAATATTGAGAGAATCCAAAAAAGGTTTAATCATGAGCTTTTATTTATAAAATTCCAAACAAACGTACTTTTAATTGCCATTTAATAAAAAAATAGTATGTTAAATAATTAAATGATCGTATCATTAAATTTCTAGTTAAAAATTACATTACAATATTGTTCAGTTATAATATAATTATTCTTAAATATTGCTTTATATTTTTCAAAATTATATGGAGCATTTATAGCATATCGAATATTTACAAACTGTAAAAAGCAATGTCTAAATTTGAGCTATGAGCACAATATATATCTAGTATTGTTATATCGCCATTTAATAATATTTATATAAGTCTCTTTCCTAATAATACTATTTAAAAAAATATATTACTTTTGTACAATATAGAACAACAGTACAGTTGAATTATACAAGAATAAATATTGCTATGTACGGCTATTATAGATAATTTTCTGTCATTTTTGTACCACAAAATATCTAATCGCAAAGGGAAACTATTATTTTAATTATTAACTTAATATAAGGTATGTAATATGTATATAATATGCATACGTGATGGGTTGTAAATGTATAACTAAGTACTAGCAGATTTAAAAAATGTCTATCAATTTCTCAAGAGTTTTAAACGAATTGATAACAAAGATTTAAAAATCTTTTTACAAAAATAACTTAAAAAAGGTAGTTGATAGACTCTCTTGTATATTGTTTGTTTTTATAGATGTTAGAGTAAATAAATACATATTCAGATAAAATTAATTTGATTGTAAAATTCATGCCTACATATCTGTATAAACTTGTTCTGAAAAATGTCTAAAATGGTCGATTAAGCCATTTGTCTGTGTATAATTTCATATATCTGTTTTTTTCTACTTAAATACTTTTACTTATTTGATTAATTCATCTATTTACACTCCATCCATCACACAATTTTAATCAGATTCATAGGCACAAGACTATAATAAATGGTACACAACTTTGTCGATAGATTTCAAAAGTACTCAGAAACTAGAAACACATAAGCTATTTACCTCGACGTCAATGTTACAGCCAAAAGCTTCCTCTACTAATTCGATGTTGGATGTACTCCCAGTGCCCGATTTAATCTTTTGTTTATTAGTATGCGCTCAATATTATCATGCATAATCTTTATTGCGATAGTGGCAAAACTAGTTCGCGAGAAGATACGACCTTTAACTAGAAACTTACGCTTCACAACGTACAAAAGTTGTTTGTGCCAATCTAGATTCGAACTTGTCGACAAAAGATATTTCGTGAACATTTGAAAGCAAGTTTTTTTATTAAAATTTTAAAATCTTTCGGGGTTGTATACAATTTTATTCATGAATAATTTAGACTTTGGGGCTGATTAGATTACAAAAATCTCTGTAAAATGAAATATATAATAAAAAAAATTTAAGCATTGAAAGAATAGTCAAAATAAATATTTTTAATTAAAATTGGTTGAAAATATTTGATATTTGATAACATAATTTAAACATATAAAAGTATGCATTCAATAGCAGTCTAGAAATACTTTTGAATGTGTTACATTTTGTATGTTTTTTCTGATTATATTTTCTGATATAATTAAAATATGTTTTTACCGCTCGAATAAGTTTAAAAGTTACAGCTTTATTTAAACGATTTATTTTCAAAAATCTGTGAATTTCTGTGCAAACTAAAGATATACAACAATCTGCGTGTTTTATATTATACGTATAGTATGTATAGCAATTTATCATATTATTTACGAAGCTATTATAATATCAACACATTATATAATGGTATTAATTTTTAATTTTTTTAGTTTTTTAATTTTATAAAAGTATATTGTATATATTATTAGAGTATATATGTATATATATTATTAAGTCCCTATAATGATTGCATTTCTGTATCATATATATTATTTATGATTGATAACTAATTAATAATTAATTGTTTATGCGATGCACCATTTAATTAAATTAAATTATCTAATGGTTATAATTAACTTTACTATGAAAAACTCCGAATTCACAAAATGTCTCTATATACATAATAGTGAACTATATAAGTATTTAACGTCATCTATAAAAGATAATAAAATGATTTAAATCGGATTGGTTTAATTCTTAACTGACTATTGAATTAGTTATACGCTGATTGAATTAAATATATAACCAATGGACTGACTCAATCAGCATGATATCTATCATTTCCAATTACTTGTCAGTTATGTTTTTATTCATCTTTGCTTGTTGTTATTAATTGATCTACAAAATTCCATAAAACTGGATTATCGAATAGTTTGAGTTATTTGCCGTTTTAAATTATGTTATCAATAAAGCAAGCTCTTATACGAGTAGTGATTATCAAATTTAAACCTATTGTTATGCGTTAACATTATGTAATATTTGATAAACGCACACTTTTTAACTAATTTACACATTCTAAATTTGTATTTTACAAAATATTTCTTAAACCGATAGTATTTTTTGATATTCTTCTTAATATTCTACAGATATTATATATCGTTTGTGTATAAAATTGTATATATAACCTATAAAATCTTTAAGTTATTAGATAAATAATATAATGGCTTTATTACCTTATTTTCATTGATTTTATCTTTCGAAGCCAACTGCTCGTTAAAATAACAATACTAAACATTACATATTATGTCACTGATTAATATTAATTTACAATTGCATTTTGAATTGTGTTGTTATATTATATTTAATTGGTAATGGTAGTCATACAAATTTCAGTCACAACGAGTGCATGACTTTAAATACACTATAAATATGTACATAAGGAATACAATTAACTTTAGGAACGTGTTACATAAAATAAAATAAAATAAATAATATTTCATAATATAAAAGTACCTTTTTAAAACTAATAATAAATCACGATAAAAACTAACATTTAAAATAACATTAATAGATAATTCATATAATATCACAAAAAAAAAAAAAATAATAAGTACTTATCGAATCTAGGGTTATGCAGGATCTTAAGAAGAAAGAGAATTAATTACACATTTAGTTATCCAAATATTAATATTAAAAAGTCGGCGTTAAGATTAAGGGTATATTACATGACTTTAGGGAATTCAAATATATTTAATTTCTAGAAATATTTCTATTCAAAGTATTTAATTCAATTAACTTTCATTTAAACTAGTTCTGTCTCTATTTCTAATAAATGGATGTCTTGCTTACAGATTTACATCAAAGTTACTTTATATGTATAAGGATATTTAATGTTATGCCAAAAATAGATAGATTGCCGAGTCAAATCTTTACATAAATTATGTAATTACGAAAATATGAAAAATATTATAGTATTGCTACCTCATTTTAAATACAGTAACATTTAATTATAGAAATTCGACACTAATATTTACACTATAATGATTTCAATATAATGTTATTGATAAATTAGATATAATTCAATCTCAAAATATTGGTAAAACAATATGTAGGAAATAAAAGAAAGCACAAATAAAATATTATGTTAATTGATTTCTCCCAAATAAAGCTATTTAACTAGAATTGTAAAAACATTAATACCATTATATATATATATATCTATGAAAGCTAACAAAAACCCACTGCAAAAATGGTAATAATTATATTATGAGACCTTTCGGGTCCCTAGTTGATGAATAATATTTTGTAGGGACTGAACAAAACGTCTCACAATACAATAGTTATAATTAATACTACATATTATTTTCACAGTTTTTTGTTCACAAAACGAGATTTACATTAATGACGATCATTTTATACTTTTCAAATGTTTTATGAATATAATTCTATACGCCTATAATAATTCTTTACTGAAATATTTTAAATATTATTTATTTAGCTATTATAAGTCATGTATTTAGATTTAGTTATATGCTGTTTAATACACGAACACCACATGTTCCCTTTGAACTCATATTTCAACGTTACAATGCTGAATTTGGATGTCAAAATATCACACCTTGTTACCTTATAGCTTGCATGTCTTTCTTTTCATTTCTTTTCTGTAAGTCTAATTTTATTTCAGTAAAAATGTATTTAACTGAAATGTGTTAACTGCTTTATATATATACTATGTATGTGAAAGGTAAAGGTGGTTTAGCGTTTTTTTGGGGGAGTACCTGTTAGAGGACACTTTATCCTCAGTCAATTGCGTAGTGAATTTAATTTTAATTTTAATTTTTCTTACTGTGTACTAAGAAAAATACTTATATATGTGTCAAGCTATATTAAGAAAAACTTAACAGAATTATGTCAAACGAACGTCAATTATTTACATACTGTACATCTTTCAGTATAGAATTTTGAAAAAGAAATAGTATTAAACAAAACAGCTTGAGACAAAAAGATATACACATACATACATTTGCACAGTATTTTAAATATATCAGACATTACAATAAAACATAGATAGGATATTAAAAAAGAGAAAACACTTAAAATGCTTATATATACATATGTATACATAATACATTCCATTTAAATTAGTAAATATATAAAAGAAATATTACATCCATTTGTTGAAGGTTAAAATAAGTACACTCAACTATAGCAGAATGCATTCGTCTTAATTGCTTTTAAGCCCTATATTGTAGTTTTCAAAATATTTGAGTAAAATATTTTCAAGATTAAACGTTTTTCTTCAAATAAGTATATGTATTAAAAATAGGTGTAGGTATATCGGTTCTTAATGTATCTATTTAAAAATTGTCTATTTGTTCAAGTTATCAGCAACCAAATTTGTTAAAAACTAATTAGATGACTAATTAATTGAACAAGACATCTAATAAAAATGTGTAAATTTAATATATATTTATTTTATATACCCTAGAAGGTAATTGGGCATGATAAGTGGGTATGTACTCAAATTCGTCCCATCTTAATCTTAAACCAGTATCATGCACATAAATAGAAACTCAAATGTTCTGTAATTACTAAAAAGTCTGGCGATGACGACAATTAATATTTTAAATCGGTGTAAGTATATTTTCACTGTGCAATACATAGCTTAACTATATGTACTAATAATTATTATATTTTGTCTCAATTATTTAAATTTGGTGGAAAGTAAAATCAATTAAACACAATTTTTAAACTATTCGTAATAATTCATAACTTTCCTAGCTAATATTATAATCCAATAGTGTGTATTCCAATTTACAATAAGTATAAGCAAAATGGGAAAAAAACTATTCTGCTGTATAATCAATATGCACTACATATGTTAGAATATTCACTTTAGTAACTTATATTCCGTAAATTTAAAATTGATATGAGCTCCAAATATTTCAATATCAGAAAATCAGATATTGAAAGTTATATTATTAGTTAACATAGTATATAATATCCTAATTATTATTTTTCCTAATCTTAGTTATTAGGTTGAGTATTATTCGTATATCCTGTTACTGAACAAATTTGTTTATTAAAAAAAATACAAACAAAATCTATCGCTCATAAATATTCAAATATATGCTTTGGATTCATGTATTAATCTCATCCCCTACATACCGCGATGTAGAGATGAATAACCTCGCCTTCTCCCTTGGAGTTTTTTTTATATATTCTTAAGATAAACAAACTTCTAATTATAATATCTAGTTCAACTAAACAAGTACCTTCCTTAGATATATTATTTATAATGTTAGATCAAATTTATTATTAACTGTCTTTGAAAAAGGATGCGAAATACACCCTTTTCCTTTATATTATTTCGACAAAAAAATGGTTTATTTGATTAACATCTGAATGCCATAGTTCAGCGGTTAATGGGGTAAATATTTATTTATTTTTAATATTTATCTTTACTACATTGTACTGTAGAATTATGACTTAATTAAAAACAATTTTTTTTGTTATCCATAAAAAAACGAGAAATATTAATATCTTAAATATTATAGTATATTAATGCTTTGCGTTTTATAGAAAAAAATAATAATTTTGTATTTATTCCAGGTTTCATGTGTCTAGTGAAAAAAAAGTAAAGACTACTAATTCGAAAATTGTGTGAGCTGATATGTAAACTATTTTCAAGTAAAATAATATGAATAAATAATTAGTAGATTTTATGTTACGTTTCTTGTCGGTGAAAGTAAAGTGACTAGTGTATTTTTTTTAATAATTGCAGAATGTAACTTAACACTTTCAATACAGAGCTTTTTTGCGCATTTATGTCTCAGGGGCGGAGCTCATCAAGCCCCCTGTATCATTTTAAACTTTCGTATAGTTTAAAGTATTGAAACTTCGCATGTACTTAAATAAAGAAGTTTTCTAAAATATTTCATTAAGGAAATTGTCAAATGTGTTTTGTGTTTTTTTATAAAAAAATAGTATAAAATATACATTTTTTGAAAAACTTTATTAGATTTCAATTGAGATTTTATTTCGATTATATTTCAAATATTTCAATTATGTGAGAAAACTTATTTTGATTGCACTTTGTGAATTATGATATGAAAGTAATCAGTACTCTCCCGAATCAGGGTTTTGATGATTCTTTATTACGGAAAAATTCAAGAAAACTTACATTGTCTATTTGTTCATATAAAAATCACAGAAAAACTGTTGGAGGGGCGCTTTAAATACCTTTTACCCTCGTAATGGATTGAGTTAAATACCTATTTATACACGCACTCAATTTGGAAGATGAGATAATTTGCTATGCTATTAGCGAAAGACTTCAAAGAGCAGGTCATAGGGTATATCGCTAATTTATTATAATTATTAATTTATATAATTGTATGTGTAATATGCCATTTGGTTTTACGATTATTTACGATTATTTACGTGACGAAAGAAACATATTATAGTTAATCCAATAGCGATAATTATTAACACGGAATAAACTTGACATTAGAGTCAATTATTATCGATTATTTTTCAGATTTGATATAGCATATATTATATTATTATGTTGTATTAAATTTATAAATAAATTATCAAATGTAAAAAATGTACGTCCCAATTTTTTCCTTTTTTAAATGTAGTTCTTTAATACGTTTAAGCATATTCAGTTAAAGAACTCATCTTAAGAAAAAAAGAAAAAAACACAAAATATCTATATTCGAACTAACAAATTTTTTCTGAATGTATAAATTATTGATAAATCGGTCTTCTTATGAAAACGTTTGTAGAAACAGAAGTGTGCAAGTATAAGTGGGGATTAGACTAATCCTACATATCCCATACATATTAATGGGAGATTAATTATAGATCGGCTATATATTGATATTTCTGAACAAATATTTTTTAAAGTTGTACTTGCATGTTTGTAAATTTGTTATCAAAGATTATTTTTCGCTGACCTTAAAATCAGATAGTTTTTTTGATGCGCTGTTCAAGATATGGCATTTTAACTCTATCCTAACCGGGGGGGGAGGCGGATTCGGCCCCCCCCCTCCTTTAATTTTACTGGCGTTTTTTTATAAAAGACCTAGCGACATGAGGTTCACGGACTTTTTCTAATATTAACTTCTGAAACTTTTAAAACCATTTTTTTTAATTTCTTTAGAATATTTTTATTTTTGTTGAATGATATTTAAAATACTAAAATTTAAATAATAATAATTTTTGTTAATTTATAAATTTATAAATAAGAGATATCACTTGTAATATACACTAGATAAACTGAACATAAAAATATAATAAATTTATACAAATAAAATAATTTAAATAATTCATTTTTTTCTATTCTCACAATTTTCTAAATTTCACATTATTATTATTTTTTTAACGGGAACAAGTATAAAACACTGGTTCATCTACATACCAAATATTAAAGATTTATCTAAACAGGCCAGCGAATCCCAACCCCTTCCCCGGTTTCTGAGTGCGTCAAATAGCCCGGTAGAATGGGGTTAAATAATTTTATTATAAATATAAATAGTAAAATATACATAATTACAAATAAATATTTTACTGTTAGTATACTTTTCACATTATAGTGAGATTTTAATGAATAATATTAATACTTTTTATATAAACTATGTTTCATTGTATAATAAAAAATATATATATATAAATTTTGACAGTAACTTGTTCTAAATATTTTGAAATTGCACCTTTTGAGAACTCTGGCCTAATTGTAACTAGTTTAACTTGCTTAACTTAAGTGTAAGTGAAAATGAAAGTGAAGTTGAATTTGTAAATGGCATTTTTAAAACTCTACTTCACTTACACCTAATTGAGTTTGACATTTTCGATCAAATTTCACTTAAGTAACAATTAGACTTGTATGCAAACATATAATTAAATATACCTAGTCTGGTCTTATGAATATTTTGTATTGTAGTTCGGGGTGGTTTTTATGGGTACCATAAAACAGAAGACTAAAACTCAATCTATGTGGCGAATTATTTTGCAATGTAGTTTTTTAAATTTTAATTTTAAATAGACCAATAAAGCTCACTCGTCCTTTTTAAACACGTCCTGAATAAGATGGGGTAACTTATGCCCCAATATACACGTTCAAGCTGGATTGTCAAGTCTTTTTTTTTTTGTCAAATTTTGAGTCCACCCGGTCAAGCTTGTTTGATAAAATAATATACGCTTTGTATAAAAAAATGAAATTATAATAATAGAATCGATAGATTCTTCAGCTACGCGTTTGCAAATTGATCACGTTTTGCATTTTTAAACCAATATGATTTTAACTTGACAGAAAATAAACATGAACGTTTGTACAGGTCAATTACATATACTCAATCATAGGGTAAGCCTACATAACACTTTGTAACTAATTAAATGGTAACACTTGGTAACTAACAAATCAAACCACAGCTCGTTATAGTCTAGCTCCGTACCTATACTCTCAATACAATAACAAATAACTGTAATGTAATTGAAAAGCATGTAGGTCGCTTAAATAAATAATAAATAAACAATAAATCACTAGAAGTATCTTATTAACAATTATGATATTATAAGTATTGTCTTTGTTTAATTATTATTTATTTAACTAATATAAAACAACGTAATTTTTAATACTTTATATAGAAAACATAATTTAGATATCATGCATATAAAATCGATTAAAAATAATTTATTTAAGAGATTTAAAAGAACTTAAAAATGATTAAGTGAAATAAATAGTTCATATAACTTTAAGTGAGAAATTCACATGAAAAGTGGTTTCGAAAATATCATTTTTACGTGAAGTAAAAGTATAATTGAAAGTAAAAGTGAAATTGCTTCGAAAATATAAATCTATTTAAGTGTAAGTCAAAGTGAACGTGAAAAGTAGCTTTAATAATAGTCAAATATGCGGATGACTCCGATAGTTAGATTTATCACAGACAATGATAAAACAGTATGTAGAAAGCAAATTTCAAATGTGAAAAACTGATGTAACTTAAATTTTTTGGCACAAACATAAAAAAACAAAGGAAATCGTTAAGAGATAAGAGAGATAGTCATGGTACGATTTCCATCAGTGGAGAGGTGGTTAAAACGGTTGACAATTATACAAATATCTGAGTAGTCTCGTTCAACAGCAGAAAGGATCAACAGCAGATTGTATTATCTTCGTGCTCACCAGTAACAAAAAAAAGTGTCCAGGTCTATTTTACATAATATGCATATCTTATCTCTCTTACTAGCATATTCAAGTATGCGACTCAATGCTAGAATCCTCTTAGCTTAGCGCATGCCCAGGTTAAACTGAAGCAAACTCTTAAACAAGCAGGAGAAACAATGAATTACAAAGAGATCTTTGTATACATACAATTAGAGTGTGACAACAAGTGTGTCTTTCCTGCAAAAACTCGAAACAATAGTGATCATCCAATCCATTCAAGTGTCACTTACATACCTAGCTGAAAGCAGTTGAATATCTTATACTATAGAACTTCTCCTTACAGCAAACCGTTTGCTCCCTATGGTATATAAAAAATGTATAACAGTTTAATTGTTTTATAATTTAACATATATGTACAGGATTTTTTAAATTATATATCATGAGGTATTCCAATTTCTTGTTAAGAATTTTTAATGCGAAATTTTGTAAATTTTACACTATAGGTATACATATACTCTGTTTTCTTAGTAAAATATGTTTGATATATATAAAAATAATTTGTTCTGAATCATTCGTTTATTATTCAAATATAATTTCAACATTTTAAAGCGATAATATCACATTAAGATAGATACTAGCAAAGTTTCAAATATACTCACTAAGTATTTCAGTAATTGTGCGTCAGTATTCCCTAATCTTTATTTTTTACATTTGCTTTTCTCTCCATATACTCTATAAATAATTTGTTCCTATACTATCATGCAGTCTTTTGAGGTAGTTAAGACGTGTCTACACGATCAATATTTTTCGACGAACTGGTTCAACGAACTAGTTTTTAAGAAATGTGTGTCTACACAATAATATTTTTTTCATTGGCTAATAATTTAACATACATATGTATATGGTGATGTACACAAATTTGAACTTAAAGACGTATAATCTGAGACAATGATTACTTCACAGTACATCATATAAAAATACGATCTTCATTGCTTGAATTGTCTGTATTTACTACCCACGGCAAGTATTCTTGATATTGGTTTATTAAATTGTGTGTGTTTTCTCTAATTGTCCTATTCTTAATTATAATTTAAAAATAAAGAAATATGATCAATTTTTTTAATTAATCAAGATCTTTACTTAAAGATTTGATTAATTAGGTTTTTAATAAATGGTTATTAACAATATTAAAAAATAAAATGAAATTGAATTGAATGTGAGCATATAAATAGAGTCAGACAGCACTATACAGAAATTTAGTTAATGTATTTAGTATAATTGTTTTGAATCCAGCACCCCATTTAAAATGCATATTTATATTAACTGTATGAAAGGTTATCTATCAATGAGACTTCACTGAGTTGTAGCAGCCGTACTTCTTAGTATTTCATTGTATATTTAGTACTCACTATGTAGTGCCACCCTGACACTACATATATAGGGGTGTAACTTATAATGCGTATAACATGCGGCATAATAATATATAGCCTGTAATAATTTCATCTGTTTAGTGCGGGAGTTTATCTTCTGAAACTATAACAATTGTGTGGTTACATTAAGCAAATGAAATGCTGAGTTTATCTGAACCAATAAAAATATAAAACGCGTTTGATATCCAGATTTAATTCGATGACCAGTTCAATAGTGTAGACGAGCAATTTGGCACGACAAACCGGTTCGTCAAAAAAAATTGATTGTGTAGAAACGGCTTTAAAGACTGATAACGTTTAGCTTCCAAACTGTCAAATTATTCAAATATAATCTATATTTGGCTTTATTATAACGTAATTTTTGTTTCTACTGTAAAATCTATATACATAAATACACATAAATATATTATATATATATATTTTGAATGTATCTAAAACCTATGACCGTAGGTTATTAGCTCATGCAAGCAACTTACATAGGTATTATGGGATACAACAAAAGTAGGCTTTATCGAAACATCCACCAATTAGATATATTAATTATTTTTTAATAATTCTACTTTTATGTTGCAACCCCGCTAAATAATTAGATTGTTATGTTTCTTGTTAATTATAGTTAATATAGAACCATGATAAATCTGTGATATAACCGAATCAAAGATCGAACTTTATTCGGCAGCATTTTTTTATTCGTATAGCCAATAACACTTTATGACATTTTCAGCATACATTGAAGATATTTTGAAGATGAGACAAATAGAAATTTTGCCTCCAAACTATAACTTAAAGACCTCAATCTCGCAAAACACTCACTGTTTAACTGCTATTTTAGAAATATGTCATTTGTATCTTGTAGGGTTACTTTAAATTAGCCAGAATGTAAATCTAAAGCACATTAAGCTGTGAATAGACAAATACAAAATAATTAATTATTAATTAAAAATATTATACACCATAGACATACACAAAATTTAAATATAATATATTTCATATGAAATCATTCTTCTTCACCAGCTATTAATATTTATTTTGAGATATTTTAATATCATGTTATTTTTTATCCTTTTTTATTCTCCTTTTATCTGAATTCTATTTGTAATCATTAGCAACACTTCATATGCTGTTTAATTACAAGCATTTAATCATTTTCATTTTCAACACCGGAACTAACATTCCATTAAACGATATTTTTTTTAGAAAGCTTGGTGCATTCATATCAGTAAACAAACAACATACTGTAAACGTTTCTTTGGGGTTTCATTTTGTCTGTCCACCCTGTTCTACGCAACCCTTGCGGTGACCTTATCCTCATACAAAAAAATTATTTTATAAATATATCTGGTGGTATTTAATTTTACAACATTCAATTCAAAAACACACAAGATACAGATGCCTTATAAGGACAAAAAAACTTCACGAGATTGCTAAACTATACACTAGGGAGTAATAAAGGCATGTTAATGATTTATTAATGCCGTCTCATTAATTCCTTATGCTCTCAGTTAATGATATTAAGTATATATTAGTCGAACATACTTTATCGAATGGCATGCTTATATACTATGATTAGTTTTTAAATAGTACAAATATATTTTTTATGCACACTAACTGCGTACTGTAATTTCGGCATATTCGTATATTTTAACTACGTAGTATAATTTAACATTTTGTTCATAAAACTATATTTTATTATTAAAAAGGTTATCTTTGACAAAAATAGTAATACTTATTTCGAACCAATATTTTTTCTGATGAGACGAAAAAGTTAATTAAATGTTTTATAACTAAAAAAGTATAAGTTCAAAATCAAGAATTGAAACGCCTTGAACTCGACAAAAGACCTATCAACAGCAAATGCAAGCGGCGTGGCGCGTTAAAATAACTGTAATAGTAGGAAATCTTTTAGTGATTTGACCCCTCAGCACAGCTCCATGATGTACCTATGTATTCAACGTAAATTGGTGGCACCTAAGGTTTATATTATTTAAATTGCAACGCACCGCATCGCACCTCGTCGCGAATATTCGGTGTAAATAGATCTTAACTGTAAAAAAATAACAATATGAACTTTTTCTATCAAAATCATTTTGAATTGATAAAGAAAAATACAAACTCTTAATTTTGTTCAAAGCTGTATGTTTTATGCTGCAAGCGACAGTGAGATATGTGAAGGTATTTCTATAAAATTGTCTAAAGCTCGCGTGTTAGAGGGTATCTGTATGTTGAATAAATTGAAGGACACCGTAACGTAATACTATACATTTAGGACGGTTCGTTCGATTGAGGAGGATGAACTTTGGCAAGCAACGGCAGAAAACTATTTATTGAGTGAACTCCTTAATGCATTTATTAGATTAGAGCGTCGATAGAAATAGCTTGTTTTGGATAACCAATGTTAATTCGATCCATAAGGTTTGATGAATTCGAATCCTAATTTAGAAATTTTACTGTAATTTGTAAATCAATAAACAAATAGATATTCTATGCACTGATTTTCTCAAAATGATGATCACTGTCAGATGTTATGTTATATATCCAATTTTATCACGGGAAACCCTTTTGAAACATATAATTCCATTCTAAAATGATAATATTTTGTGTACTTATGCAAGCATGTTTTAGTGAGAGTCAATTTATATTCGTACTTTCTTGCGAAAATGTTTTTTGGTGTACCAGTACATAAACTAGTTGATAACACATACATATTTTAATAAAAATTAAATTATTTAAATGACACTATTACGTTTCTTGTTGACATATATCTTTTAAGTCTTTTTGTCGTCCTAACAGTAACTTCATGAATGTATTGAGGCTTTGTATAATACCACATAATATCTTAAGTCTTTTTGGTAGAAAAGGATACAATTAATTTATGCGTTTGTAGAAAGTTGACTGTTTTAAACATATTTCAAATTTACTAATTATAGCCTAAAAGTAAAGGGAACAAATGGAGGCGCAGAATTCTCGTCATCTGGTAAACGGATGCTTTCAATAGTTTATTATAGGTAGTCTGGTTTGGATAATATTATATGTATTTTAATGAAATATTTATAATATATATATATATTTAAATGTTCGATATAACGTATAACACAAATGCATATATACATATATATATATAACTGTTATCGAAAAAAGTATATTGTCAAAATGCGTCAATGTTCTTGTTTATTCATTTCAAAACAAAATTTACTGCTTTAGGATAAAACTGTCGGACTAGGTTACTGGAATCTCAATATCTAAAATTTTGTCTTCATATTTTGTGTCATGTACTCATCGTGTATCTTCAAAATGTATAATTTTTATGGACACAACAATATACATATTTTATTTATACCGATAAATTATATTATTCTTTAGACCGTTAATTCGAAACGCTAAATTCGAATTTGAATTTATATTTATTAAATAATAATAAAGAACAGGCTAAATTTACTGTTTTCTTTGAAGATTATAAAATGCATACGTAGCCAGTACACATTTTGTAATAAAATGACTTCATTTACATATTTGGAGCAATTTTGTTCATAAAGTTAATTTACTTTAGATAAATTCAAAAATATATACATAGTGTTTTATAACAAAATATCATTAAGAACCAGCTTCATTAACAGTGTGAATAATAATTTTCAATCTGCGAATAAAGGATAGATTTATATTTACTAAATTCAAATTGAAGCTTGTAATAAAATTCGAACTATTTTTTATTAACTATTATAATTTAAATCCTTTAAAAATTTTGTAATAAATATTTTTTTTAATTCTAAAATCCCAATATCACGAGAAGCAGTTTCTGTTTTATTTAATATTCATTTTTATCCTATTTGTTTAATAAAATTATAACACGACATAATGTGTATATTTATAAATTTAAAAACTACATTAATTGTATTAAAAGTGGAATTTTAACATACATATTTAATAACAATGCCAGATTCTCTATCTATTGCATTAAGTTATTGTACAGAAATTTCTCTGATTAAATGCTTGAAATATAATTCCACTGTACTATATTCAACTAATTTTATAAATCAAGAGGTTGATTTCAAATTAAATTACCTTTTTTTGTTAATTTGTGAAATGTTATATTATACTTCAGGTGCGTGTGCCTATAAGATGTTTTAACTAATAGCTTGAATACCTAGTTTAAAATAATTAAACGAGTTATTTAAGTGTTGTTACATGGAACATGTTATATTCTGTTACAATTGTTGTGTATGTATTATTTGATGAAGTGTTAAATGACAATTATGAATATTACTTTTAAATCTTCACTAATTACTTTAATCATTATTCCACAATATGTTGAAGTTTAACTGTTCAGCTTTCTTTGTATACAATTAATAATATTTTGTTTTTCAAAATTTTAGTTGACTATATTGTTCAAAATAAAGCTGTATAAATGAAATGATAACCAATCAATTTTCTAGTATATATGAATGTTATAACTGAAAAGCTAGATTCGCAAATAGCCTTTATAAAACCAATCGTTTATATTATAATTAATAAAATCTAATTCAAAAATATTATACAGCAAGTTGTTTTTCTTGTTATAGGTATAAATATAAACATACATATCATATCTGCTCATTTAACTGATAATTACTATTTATGGTTCAGTTTGAAATAATTCTTTACACAACATTGACTTCCGTCCTTTATTACAATACTTAAAATCGTTCTTTAATAATTTTATTTATTTTACATAGGTTTACATTTATTTGTCAATAAATCTGTATATATACAGTACTTGTTTTATTAAATATAATTATATATTATTGCTTATAGTAAATAATTACTTGCATTTTAGTGCACAATTACAAATTACTTAATAGCATCCGTTATTAGATTTATTCCGATACATAGAAATTGTTATGACGATTAAGTAAATATATTTATACTTAACTATACTTATTTTCTTTCTTAAAAATATTAATAATCTACTGTTACTAGTAATGAACTTATCTCCTTGTGCTACAGTTTATCATATATACCAGACAGAATTCAAAAGAATAAATAAAGGGAGGAAATCATTCAATATAAATTTTAACATAAACGGATATTTTAAGATACGCATCATTGAAACACAAGTATATTTGTATTTAATTCAATGTATTTTCTGTACAATATTTTAGAATAATCACATCCAGCCTAAATGTATTTTTAAATTAATAAACAATGACATTTTCAGCAGTTTAAGTACCATTAATAACTAATTGAACTAATTCCACAGGTCTATATCGTCAGCCTACATCTTTAATTACATTTTATTTTACTAACAATATTAATAACCAACCTCATTAACTGTGTGAATATTAATTTTCAATCTATGAATAATAAATTTAATTTAAAATCAAAGTTATCATCTTACTACAATTTTATGCTGAATATAGAAATTTAGATACATGAGCTTATACTTAAAACGCTAAAAAATAAATAATTCACCATATAAAGAAAGATGTAATTATTATATTAATTCAATCAGTTCAGAAAATACAAATGTTTACAACAATCTACCAGGCCTTTCATTTACTTTCATTTATGGATTTATTTTTCAAAATATTACAAAATTGAAGTTCTGAATGATAATGTTATTTGAAATATGAGAGTGAGTCATAAATATAAATAATACATAATATGAATGCTAAATTATTAATTATTAATCCTGAATATTAAATTTGAAATGTGAAATCATATATGTTTTAAGGGAATTAAATTGTAATATGTAATAATATAATTGCTAATACATAAAAAAACTTCTGCAATATATTTGTTTTACATTTTTATCCCTCATAAAAAAATGTTGTGGCATCCCTTTTTATATTATATGAATTTCTAAACACAAACGCTGTAATTTTTAAAAATCACCATAAATAGAATTTATTAATAATTAATCAAATATTAGTAGTAATAATATTATCACTATTATTTAATTATTAGATATAAAATACATATGTATATTGTATATTAGCAATAATTATAGTTAATGTTACTTCGGAAAAAGATTTTTTGTCCTTTCATTTAAAATTTTAGTTGAAAAACATATATAAATAATCTTTAAACATACAAAAAACTTCAAAGCGTATTTATAAATATAACGTAGGTCCTTACTTTGAATTCAAATTATTTTTATATATAATCATATAATTATCAAACCTATTAATATTATATACAAAATTTGCTGTATAAAGACACATCTAACGGTTTTTAGTTGACATTCATGTAAATTTAGACATGTTTAACTAAAGTAACATTAATATTTATATGTCGAACTTAAAAGCATATTTATAAATATAACTTAGGTTCTTACTTTGAATTCAAATTATTTTTAAATATAATCATATAATTATCAAACCTATTAATATTATATACAAAATTTGCTTTATCGGTCATTAATGCAGAAAAGCGAGTTCAATAGTTGTAAAAAATACATTAGTTCAATAATTACTTCTTTTTATTCACTTTCTTTCATTAATTTTATTTTATCACAGCTAAATCAATTATGTTATTTGGCTAAATATCACATATACTATATAAAAATATTGATTTTATATTATAAAATTACCTTACAATATTTATACATTAACTCTAATTTTTTTATTAATAAATTTAAAAACACCGATATTTATAATCCTATATAATATATTATACCTACTAATCAAGCGTCTAACAAAATTTTGTTATATTGAAATTGATTATGGATCAATTATAATGTAAATATACAGTTAAATTGATTTACAAACTGTGATAAATTCAATTATTCGCACTATCTTCATAACAGAGAGATAGGGAAGTTGTTGTTTGATATTTAATAAAGTTAATAAAAAACAATCAATTTAAATGTGTTAGTTGCAGTTTCTACAGAAAATGTAAAAAAGTATGTTTGAATTTCTATCTAATATATATTATTGCATATTATTACCTAAATTGTTTAATATGTATACAGAGAGGATATTTCGTGAGAGTGAGAAAAAAGAAGGATGTAGCATAGGAGGAGTTAACATGAACAACCTACGTCACGCAGATGCTCGCTGAAAATGAAGAGAGTTAAAATAAATAGTAAATAGTAAATGCAGTGAGAGCACAAAGTGAATGGAAAGAATTAAGAATGACGTAGAGAAAACTAAAACCATGTTGTTTGAAGTATAGATCATAATCGACTTCAGATATACCTGACCTGGACAAAAGAATCTCTGTTACTGAACAAGTTCTTGAACAAGTCAATAAATTCAAGTATTGAGGTCAGTGGATTACGGACGATGGACGTTCTGATGTTGAAGTCAAGTCTAGATAGAAATAGCTAAAAACTCTTTTCTGAAGCTAAAATACTTAATGACGTCAAATACATTAAAGATAACACTTATTACGATGCTATGTTTTGTATACCTTTTTATACGCCACTGAGTCATGGACACTTAACAAAGAATTGGGAGAAGCTTTTAAGATGTGGTGGATCTACCACCATATGTTTAAAATATTATACATATATAAATAACATATCAAATGAGGAAGTTCTCAGAAAAATGCAAGAAAAACGCTCTCTATTAAATATAGTGAAACACAGCAAATTAGAGTATTTTGGACATATTATATGTACGAGCGGACAGGTTTCAGAAACTGGTATTGGAAGTAAATATTGAAGGTGTAAGAAGGCGAGGTACACAGAGACAGTCTTGGTCGAAAGATGTTAAGCTTTGGACGGATATGTCATGTGTTAAATGTGCACATAAAGCGTTAGACGGATATGTCATGTGTTGAATGTGCACATAAAGCTTTGGACGGATATGTCATGTGTTGAATGTGCACATAAAGCGTTGGACCGAAAGAAATGGAGACACGTGGTCGCCAACCTTCAAACATGAAGACGGTACAATGAACGGATGGATTAATATAGATTTGATTACGAACGACTTGAATGCTTAGTATGATTAATTCCTAGTTATTGTAGCTAAATTTAAAAAAAGTTTTGCAATACCTATAACAAGAATTTGATATAAATATTTAGCTATTTATTAAGTTTATGTTATACGTTTGAAGAAGTCAACGGTATATAATTATTAATTTTGATGTCTAGAAAGCAAAAAAAACTAACAATTTAGTAAAGAGCTTTTCAAATTTAATATCACATTTTTTTCAATAATATTATTTTATGTTATATCTAATACAGACCTCTATATATACAATTATATATACTACGTGATATTTTTTTATTTCGAACAACAGATGACTATAAACATATATATTGAATGTATATTAAGTTTTTTATAAGCTGTGCATAAAAAAATACAACGATTTTCAGGAAAAAATATACAAATTTTGTTAAAAGTTGTTTGTAATGATTGCTCATATCTTATCGATGTCTTTTAAAGTAAAATATGCTGGCAGAGTATATTATCGAAATCACAGTTTATGAATAACATGTTTTAGGCACATGAAATACACAAAGATGCTTTTATCTTTATAGACGAATATTTAACATCAACAATGAAATCTGGAATAAAATGTCTATTAAAAACATATTAATATATTATCTCTGTTAAAATAATAGGCACTATAAAATGAACTATACATTTTTTCTGTAAAATTTTATAGCGCAATTGCATTTATAACGGAAATGTATATTTAGTTACACTGAATAAGAAGGTTAAATCCAACTTCAATCGTTGTAATTAATCCTGGAAGGAGAATTATTTTAGCATTTTGAATTTACCTTGTAACCAAAATAACAACATGAATAAGGTATTCCATTTATATTTATTATATATATAATAGATTTTATGGAATTTAACACATATTCTGGATTTGTGAAAAGTAAAGTTTTACACATTTTTTGGTTTGCGCTTAATGCTATCTGACATGAATTGTTACTTATCTTTAAGTATATGTTAACAGTATAGGTATATATATTATCTTCAAAAATTAAAATATTGTGGCGTACACATTATAATGTATATAAAAAATCATGCGATTGTCAGCATCTTGCTATGGTAATGCAGAAAAGAAATAGATAAAAGCGAACGTTTTCAATTATTCTATTAAACAATCATCATCAGGATATTCAACTATCTGTTAATACGATATCATCTATAATCATTAGCAGCCTAATGATGGCGGTTACAATCGTCATTAGCGACTTCTTTTCATCTTTGTTATGTCATAGTCCTGCCGACCATAATATTTTAATATATACATTGATAATATGTTCATATCGAAAGAAATATTCATTTTTTACTGCTCAAGGATTGTAAAATGTAAGATTCTGTTTGAAAAGCGTGTACTAGGGTTATCAACAAAATTGTAAAATATTTTATAATAAAGACTTTGCCCTTTTAAATTTTTACATAGTATAATTTGTATACACAGTGGAATGCGTGAAATTATTTTAAATTAAAGGAATATCATTTTGTTTCCTAATACTTGGAAGAAAATATATTATTTATGATGTGATGCAAATGCTCAGAGTAAAACAATTTCTGACATATTTAAATTTGAATTAATTAATTTAAAAAACATGGAATATTAAATGTACTACAAAAGTAGACTATTTATATTGAACTGTTTCAAGTGTAAATAGATTGTGATTGATGTCATTTACAAAATAGGATACAATTATTTTATTCTAGTTAGACAAGTACCTATATAAATTATTTTGCATTCTGTATGCAAATAATATTAAATTGGTAGATAATATCGCGATATGGTTTATTTTTCGTTTTAAACTAATTCAGCTATACTGAATGCTTATTAAATATTATAAAGGTAACTAAAATTGATGATTAAATCAATTTTTATAACAGAAAAGAGTTTACAGAACTTCATAGCTGATTACAAAAGTACAGTTACCTAAATGAAGAGTTCAAACTGGTGACCTTCCATTCAAATAGATAACTGATAACTGACATAAGTGAATGGCATATTCTGCGACATTACTCCTTATTAGCATCAATATTTGCAAACTCTTGAAACTCAGAGTTTTTGGAGCATGGGCAAAAACGTTCTCTTCTAGATTGCCAATAACGTATACCTAATCGTAAAAAGATTCATCGTGATCCTGAGATTGAAAACAGGATTTGCCAAAAGTTTGAAAATATTTTAATTGATGCTAATAAGGATTTGTGTTGCAGCACATGCCACTAAATTCACGTGTGTCATCCCCTATCGGTTATGTATTTGAATGGAAGATCACGGTTTTGAGCACTTAGTTTAGGTAATGACACTTTACAAACATTTTGTAAACATTTGTTATAAAAAATCATGTATTTTGTAATATAAGCGTTCGTTAAGGCTAGTTCTTTTCTCCGAATATTTAATTCTAAATCGAGACAATGCCATTTTGAAAGAGTAACAATACTTTTGTATAATAACTATAAATCAAAACTAATAAACTCAAGTCAACGAAATACTAAAAACTAATTAAATTTGTATTTTTTTATTCAAGATTACAAATTTTTTTAATGTATTATATTTCAATATTTATTATATTTAATGATTTACTACTTGAACAAAACAATAACTAGTACATAAAAATACATGTCTAAAACTGTTATATTTACAAAATAATGCTCTGTTAAAAAATGTTTGTTTTTAAATTGCAAATTTTCAAGTTTAGGGTTATTTGCCTCGGTATTGTTTATTACTTAATTTCATTATTTTAAGTATTCTGTTATGAAAAAATAATCTTTTTTATTCAAACAATAGTTTAAAAATCATTGTTCAACATTATTAAGGTAAAAAACGACGAATTAACAGGAAATAATTAATATAGTGATCGAATTAAGTTATTTTAAAATGTTGTAATAATCACAACCAAAAATTATATGTTTGCAACCAAGTTAAAATGTTGGATACTTTTAAGACAATTTTATTAACATCTAAAATACATATTAAAAAATCAAATGTCAAGTATATGAGTAAGACGAAAACAATAATACGATAACGCATACATACTTCCATCTACTGCCAGTTATGTTATTGTTAATTACTTAAATACGCACATTCCGGGAATAACTTTCTATCTATGTACTGCATAAATAATATATAACATACCTTTTATTTATTAAATTACTACTAGTCATGTGCCTGGCTAATCAGATTTTTGTATCGTACTCGTAAATTGATTATTTTTCACAAGTCAATAAGTATACTGTATACACATCTCCATACAGTAACGTTTCTTAATATCTATTGCTGATCTCTGAAAAAAGAAGCCTTATGTGCAACGGTGAAAATCAAGAATGATAAAATCTTTTATTCCAAAATAATTATGTATTTCTTTAATATATTCCATTTTCTATTGAAAAGTAGTGTAAAGTTTAACACAGGTATATTTAGTAAATCTTGTAATACAAGATTTATTAATATTTATGCGATACATGTGTAGTATAACTTAGCTATAACTTACAATAAGCGTTTAAAATTATTAACTTCTATCTGAAGGATTATATGTTTAAACGTTTAAGGAAACACATTATGATCGTTTACTTGGAGTATGCTTATAAATATTTTACTTATTTATTCACAATATTCATTTTAATTTAGATAAACATATCATTCTATAACAAGTTATTAATAATACTCCAAATATGAAAGTCATATACAAAATGAATTCATAATATTCAATAGTGTCAACAAAATGTGTTTATATATATTTTTTAATGATTTATGCATTGTGCGTAATGATTATGATGTATGGAATATGTCTGGTGGTACCATATCGGATATTGTAACATGTCTGAGTATCTTCATATACAATTTTGAATCATTTATTTGTTTAATAAAGTGTCAAATTTTTCACAAAATTTTCCAATCTGTAAAAAAGTGGAACATTTTTATTGAACTATATATTACTACAAAATACACAAATAAAGTTTGATTCACAAATAAAAAGATTGCTTCAACTATCGGAAGATAATGTCCAAACATGACAGATAAATTAGATTGATTGTAGAAACTATTTATGTAATAAGAAATTGCGCGGATAGGACATTTCATGTATTCTAATATATAGTACTCATCACTCGTTTCTAAATATTTTCATATTATTTATTGACTTGGTTAAGTAAATGTTTCATTATGAATGAAAATATTGTCGTCTTAATAACATTGTTTAAAAGTATTTGTAACGTAGATCAGAGTAGTTTATTTATAACAAAAATGCTTAATTTGGATAAGCTTACAGGGTTTTTGATATTGTTCCAATACATTTTTATAATTATTAAATAGGCGTCATCTATTATATTAAATGATGTTTTAAAATGCATTTATTTATTTTTAAATAATATGTGGTAGCGATAGCTTAATGTATATGTATTGATAAAGAAAATATTAATATAGAAATAATCGTGTTTATAATATTATACAGTAAAGAAAATGCGAACCTTACAATTTCACAATAGTAATACATTTTATTGCAAAAATTTATTTTCAAATTATTAAAATGTCTAAATATCATTAGCATTTATACGCTGAAATAATCTATCTAAATGGAATATATAACTAAATATATCGTGCAAATTACAGCTAAATTACAACTATCCCTATTCAAGAGGGTTAAAAATATATAATCTTTATTAATCGGTTGTTAAAATATCTAATACTCGAGATTTGTACAGGAAATTGAGGTTTTATGTTAGATATACGAACGATATATATAATTCTATAAGGTTATGGCTTATTTTGATTTATAGTTTTATGCGTTTTTGTACTGTATACACTTATATTATTAATCTAGACCTATGGCAATAGGTCGTTAGCTAGTAAAGCTAAGCGAACTATGTAGTAGGTAATATAGGA
>JAYRBW010032004.1:0-12102 GCA_036023295.1 Invenusta paracnida
TTTTGCTTTCACACGAGGAAATAAGAAGAAATCGCAGGGAGCCAAGTCAGGGCTATAGGGTGGATGTCCAACAAGATAAATATTGTTTTCAGTAATAAATATACTGTCTGATGGGCTGAGTGTGCAAGAGCATTATCATGATGTAGTAAAAGTTGACCTCTTCGAGATAACTAGCGGTCTAGTGTCACCAATAACCTGTGGAAGGCATTCCGTGATGTACCTATTTGATTTCACAGTACGTTGATTCTCTACAGGAATAGTTGAAACATGTCCATGTATCATGACAAATGTGGCTATCATCTTCTTCATAACATTTCGACTTTTATGCACTTGGCTGGAGAGTTTGCCCTTTGACGGTTCATTGAGATGATTGTTGCTTAGACTCTGGGTCATAACCATAAACCCAGGTCTCATCTCCAGTTACCAAATTCTTTACTTGACGTGATTCGCCGTTTTGATAGCGAAAAAGCATTTCCTCACACCGTGCAACGTCGATTATTTTGATCTTGAGTCAAGATATTAGGCACCCAACGAGCAGAAACCCTTCTCATTTTCAGTTTGTCATGCAATTTGAATTTGACTTTCTATGCACCTACATCAATCTCAATGTTTAATAACAACAGCAACATCCCTAGAGAGTCCAATTAACAATAAATTATATTTTAACAAATTGTTGTTTTTGTCAATAGTTCGGAAACTTTTTGAAACCCCCTCGTATGTATATACAGAAAATAAAGAAACATATAATATCTAACACAATATATGATGAAGTTAGTTTCATGAATAAATATGAACAGAATAGATAATATTAAGACGATTATGTAATAACCTGTTTTTTCCTTTTACACAATTCATTGTATATATATTTTTTAATAAAATAGGCTAATTAAATGAGAAAATATAAAATGATAATGAAGTTTTATAAATAAAGTACAGCAGAACAAATTATGACAATACCATTAAAACAAAAGCACTAAATTAAAGTATTTATTCGTTGACATCACTGCAATTTATTTTAAGTTTCATGTCAATTTTTTGTTAATTATAAAACAGATAGAAAAAAATAACATTCAACTAATTTCAACGGAATTATAATCATACAATGTAATGTTTACCTTTGTAACACACTAACATTAAATATGATAAAAAATGAAACTAATGCTAAACAAGTCAAGAAATAGAGATTATACTCCTAGCGCTGTGTTGATGTAAATTGTTGGTTACTTAGAATATTGATCAGTAAATTTAGAGAAAACCTTTGTTAACACAGAGCAAGTAAATAAAGTTCACTCAGCTAAACTTTAAACTTTGTTTTTTTCTTTTATTATTTATTTCTACTAAATGTTTGAATTCTGCACCTGATTTTTTTAATAAGGCTCCTTCCCAAGCAATAACTACTTAACTATCAAATATAATACTTGTCTATCTAGCTGGAAGAAAAATTTAAATGTTATATTTGTCTGTTCAATAATTGTATTGGTTGATATTGATGTTATATGTAACTGTATAGATGGTGATCTCTCTATATTACAAAATGAAGGATTGACTTGTAATACATATGCATTATTCAGTACCTTACTGACTGACTAACACCCTTCTTTCAAGTTAGAATTATATCAAAGTAAAAGTGGATGATAATTAAAACAAATATTAATTAATTTTACTGTTTAAACTTTGTGTCGAGTTTAGAGTTGGTAATAAGTTATATAGTATGTGTATACATGTATAAAATTATCACCTGTTTGCAGCATATATAAAACCAAATGAAACTATGTGGTAAGATAGTGTACTTACTTGTATTATAAATACCTATAATTATCAATAAAAAGCTGAGTAAAAATATATTTATTTAAGTAGATTAATACTTTTGTAAATATTAATAAAAGAATCAATCTAATAAAATTTGATTTATTGGCTTAAAATTATTATAAAATATTTAATTAGTAATAATGAGAAAATTTTAGATATATGAATGACTCCAATATAATATATAATTGTGATGTAAGCATCTAGATTATTATATATTGTTTAATATATGGTAGTGGCTATTATAATGAAACTTCCTGCTTATTGTCAATACCTGCATATATACAACCTAGCCATTATATTAAAACTATACATATGTTAATGCAAGTCATAATATTTCAAGTATACTATGTAATATTTACATAATAATTTAAAAAAATTGAATTACACAAAATAAGAATGTCATAAAGGGGAAAAATAATTGATAATGAGAATTTAGAGGAATGACGCCATTTTTGTTTATATACTTTATTTTTAATATAAAATTTGAAGAATTTTATTAAGAGTGCTGCAAAATGCTATACTGAAAAATATGTTTAACTGTTTTGATTTTGGAGTTTTAGTTTTGTCATATTAGGCAGAAAGTTCTATTGGAATAGCCACTGATTAATATATATAATTACAGTAAAATTTAACATATTATACTTTATTAGAACCATACATGCATGCCACCTATATTTTGAAAATGGGTATCAATTTCTCGTTGAAAGGACACAAAATGTCTGTTTAAATTTTTATTTTCCAATAAAAAAGTAGGTGAATCAAACAGAATTAAATATAAATCAGACAAAACATATTAGAAAATAATTTACATAATTATATGTTCAACTAAAAAGTCTTCTGGATGTAATTTAGTCACAAACTAAAGTCAATCAGGCAAGGATGAAGTGCAAAAACTTCTTCAATGTCCATATAATTCATCAGGTGTCCATAGCGAATGTTGTGCATGGCTAATGCTGACAGCTGTGGTGTCATCATGGATGCTCTTATCTAGGGGCAAAGACAGCAAAGAGCTAAAAAAGAATGTTCACATTGACACATAGTTACTTGGAGTGCATATGCAAGCCTTAAAATGTCAAATGATGTGCAGATTAAACCTGGTTTGGTCACACATTGACAATGCCCACTGCCAAAGATGTTGGCCTTCCTTGAGGCTTGATACTGGACCTCTTTTTCTCCAAATGTCCATTTCTACATCGACCAAATCTGGACTGATGAGGTCCTCTTTGTACATAGCTTTGATTTCATTCAGTGCTTCCCAATTGCACATGACTGCAGGAACAAGAAGAATAAGTTTTGATGCCTGTTGTGACAACTTGGTGAACTTGACATTTAACACAATATTATGGTATCAAGGAGAGGAATTAAAATTATCAGACAATAATATTTTCTGAAGTCTGCTGGCATATTGGCCAGGTTGTTTGCCTCTATTCAATCTTGGATAGGTTCTACACAGACTTGTTGCACAAATAAGACAAACTGAATGATTCTAAATAGTGCCAAATGTGTTGTTGATGTCATTTCTATAGATCTGTAATTATCTTCATTTACATACTTCTCCCATCTTACTAAAAGCATTAACAATGTCTATAGCATGCCCTTGCAGCTTTTGAGAGGTTCCATGTGGCAGCCATGTAGAGGATAAAGGAGTCTATATAATGACACAAGTACAGTTTTGAATTCAAAGTCAAAAATTGTATTGAATACATACCTATAATAATTACCTGCTTTGAATGGTAATATTTAAAATGCAGACATTTTATATAAGACATTATTTAAACAAAAACCTTTCTAGCTATTTATACAGATAATACAAATTTTTAAATATGATATAAAGAATGTATTGTTTATTTTAAAAATTTAACATAAAAAAGGATTGAAAAGGCCTATTTTTACCTTGTAATAGATAAGAAATTTAAAGTTGAGCCCCTAATTATAAATAAATGGCAAAATTATAAGATTTGGGGCCTGATTTTCTATCTTGTGAAATAAATATCTATTGTAAAAACAGTAAACAGCAATGTGAAAAATAGACACCTTTATATAGATGCCTTATTTTTTATTTCTTGACTCTTTGACCCCCATACTAATGGCAGCATGCATGTCATACCTTATTAACAAAATCAAATCCATTAAACTATAATAAAAGAAAAATATTTCATTAATATTTTAAAATAATTTTAACTTCATTAAAATTTATTCAATTCAATATATATACAGCCCCAGCAAAAAGAAATGCCACCCCTATAGTTGTTATATATTTTTTAGTTGAATTTGATTTAACACGTTTTAAACATATTGATATGTTGTAATTAATAATAAACAATTGACATCTTTAATTTAAAGCCATTTTAGACAACTTCAAAAGTTAATCATTGTGTCAAAAAGCTATAAATGAAAGCTTGCTGAAAGGTTTTATGTGGACAGAAAAACAGTTCAGACTGTCAAAAGAAGGGCAATAAAGAAACCATGAGTGATCATAAAAAATCTTGCCCCCAAGACTCTCCCCTGATCACCAAGATTGATTTTTAGCAAGAATGTGTTGAACCCAGCCCAAATTGATCAGCCAGCAACTGGATGCAATATTATGACATTCAGGTTTCCCTTTGCACTGTCAAAGGAAGGCTGTTTTCAATTAGCTGTGAGACCAATTTTCAAAAAGGAGGCAGAATCTCAAAAGTGAAGTCTAAACTCACAGCACAACATTGCTGACTATATCTTCAGTGGTGCAAGGAACACTTAAACTGAATTACGGTCCAATGTGAGCTGTCCATATTATCTGATGAAAGTCCCTTACATATGCCATGGTGTAGAATAACAATGTCCAATTTGTCTGGCCTCCTCCATACCTCCACTTGTATCCCACTCCCAGGAGCCTTGTTGGTCAAGATCAACTGAAATCTGAACTCACAGGCTTACATCAACATCCTGCTGGAGTATCTGGTTCCCATAAATCTGCCAGAGAATGTGCTCCTGTTTTAGCAAGACAATGCTTCTATTCATAAAAGTGTCCAAACACAATGCTAGTTGGAAGAACAGATGATTGAAGTTCTTCCATGGCCTGCCCTCTCTCCAGATTTCAACCCCATAGAGAACCTGTTGGAATACATTATGGTTTGTCAGGAGCAGCACAAGATCACCAATCTCCAACAAATGTGGAGTCACCTTCAAGAATAATGGCTGGCTCTGGATTCCTGCAGAACTACTTCTATCCCAACTTACAGTATCCATGCCAAGGCATATCCAAGCTTGCATTGAAACACATGGTGGACACACTTGCTACTAACTTTTAATAGACTTTTCCAACTTTTTCAATTTGGTTTTCACATGTTCTATTTCACATATTTTTAATAAAATAATGAGTAAGACATATATAATTTTGTGTAATTTTATTTTAATAATATTTTTCATACTGAATATGTTTATTTATTGCATTCATTTAACTTTTAAATAATTAATCATTCTTTATTTAAAAGGGGCAGTATATCTTTTGCTGGAGGTGTATAATATATACAATATAATATATTATCTTTTGGCCATTCTAAATCAGAGCACTTTTTGTAATTCTGAAAAATAATTCAAAGCTGTTTTTAAAATGTTTGTCAAAGTAGTATTTTTTTTAAATAGTTTTTGGAAATTTGTTGGTGATTTTTTTGTGAAGTCCAGGAAAAATATTAAGATATATTTCAATTATAATGAAATAATAATAATGTTTTATAAGTTTTATGGAGTATATGTTTTATATTAGACTACAGTCAAACCCCGGTTTTATGCCAGCCTTAGTTCCAGTAAAAAGTGGCAGTTAATCGGGAGTTCTATATTAGGTGTAAAATTTATATGTGTATGTATACTAGATAAATACTATGTATTTATGTTTACTTCACATATTATATTTATTTAAAATTTAATTAATGATGACTGTTAATTTTTTAAATTATGAAATGTTTACTACTTTATGTATATTATGTATATTAATTTACAATTTACAGTATACAGATACACATATTTAATGTTGTGCTAGAAAAAGAGGCAGGTTGGCAGATATACCAAGAACACAAAAATTGTGCTTTTGTTCTCAATTTTTATTGGTGGATGGTGGATAGCGGGGTTTGCAGTTAAATTATATTAAAATGCATACAATGAAATTTGTTCCACAAAAATGTGGCAATAAAGTGGGGTTGGCAGATAATTGGGGGTCATAAAACCAGGGTTTGACTGTAGTACCTTTATATATATATATATGAATACCAATAAATGAAAAATACCAAAACTGAATAATAATATAAAATATTGCAATTTTACCATATATAAATAATATATATATATAATATCAAAATATTATGATTGGATATACCTTCCTGCTATTGTTTAATATGTTGGCAAAGTATTGCCATGTAGTTTTAATTGGAGATACCTTCATGTTATTGTTTTGTATGTTGATTAAGTATTTCCATATAATTTTGATTGGATATACCTTGCAGCTATTATTTTGTATGATTGTAAAGTATTGCCATATAGATTTGATTATCCTTTCATTAGAATTCACACATCAGAGAACATAATAACCTATAAATAACTATTTAATTATATATACATTTATCTTTTTATAGGTATAGATATAAAGTATATAATTATAATAAAATCTAAGTATATTGAACAATTGTGAAATTATAATTATATCAATATGTTTAAATTATATTTTTATTCAAATGTATATGATTTAATTTTACATCTCTAATGTCTATGTGTAGATATATCTATTAATATGTATAAAAGAATTTGATATTTACTATTTAAATTTTTTGGTAAATATTATTACTAAATGGACATTTAATGGTAGCAAATTGGTATATCATTTAAAAATTAGTACCAAATTATTATTCAGTCATCAGAGATAGCTTCAAATAGATACTTTGTTTTAAAGAAGCAACATTAACTTGACCAAAATAGTCTAATTCAATGGTTATACTCATCATCATTGTAGATATAGTTATTAGTGTCATGAGACATTAACAAAGGTTTTGGTGACTAATTAGGAACTATGAAAAGTTCTAAACTTGGCCAGCCAGTTGAAAACTTTTTAAAGGTTTCTAATTGGTCAGGTTCTGAACTTCCTGACCAGTTGCAACTGGTCTTGCAGTCAGGAACCTTTACTATTTTTGTTCCTAACTGAGTCAACCAGTTGATAACCTAGTTGTGATGTGACTTTTAATACTTTTCATTTTAATACATATTATGTTCTGTAAGTGTAGGTATTATTAATATTGCCATTGGAATTATGGTCCCTAACTGGACTGCAAAGTTCCAAACTTTTTAGGTTCCTGACTGGGCTGACCAGTTGAGAACATAATTAAATTGGTGATTTGAATATGATTAAGTTCTGATTGTAGAGGGCAAATAAAAAATCATAAATTCATTTTTATTTATAATAAAGTAAAATTGTTGAAAGTCCCAACTAAGTCAAGAGCCTTCTTTATTCTTAGGCCAAGAGAATGACAATATTAGAAAACCTTCACAATTTTTTCAAATTTTAATGAGGCATTTTTTCATTATTCATTATTTAAAAATTTCATTATGTTTATTTAAAAATGTGTTCAGATGTATAAATTAAATACTGCAGTTATAAACAGAAAAACATTTTTTTGGTCCAAAGAAAAGCATTTATTAATACTATAGTTTGAATAATATAAAACTTATTAATAAAATCTAGTATTAGTTTAAAATGATTTTAATGAATTGTCATTTTATTGTAAATGTTGTCAAACTGTATATGAAATGTATCTGAATATAATATGTAAAAACAAATATGTAGTATAATATGTAGAAAACAAGGTACCTTAAGGGTAGACAAGAAACAAGATACTCTCAGGTAGATAAGTTTAGACAAAAAGCCTCCACAGGTAAATGTTTAGAACAAGAATTAAATAGCATAAATTGATAAAATGTTAAATTAATACTGCCACTTAAAGTCTCTTTCTGATAGGGGCAATGTCACAATCTGTACATTGAGGGTAAGAATTATCATCCTCATTAACTTCATGGAGGTATTCATCACAGTGAATACTACATATGGGTTTGTACTCACATGAGAAGTACAACTTCTCAATGTGGTCATAGCAATTGTGATTTTTCACATAGACTGCCAAGCTTGATTGCAAGTCTATTTCATCTAAAATGGTAAAAAATTATTATATAATTTTTAATAAAAAAATAGATATAAGCTGGAGCGGCAAAATAGATGTTGTATTTAACCCAAATTTTGGCTGTAAGACAGCCAATTGTCAGGAGTATATATGACAAAACTTATCAGAGAGAGCATATGAAATATACCATAATGTGTAGCAATTACATAACCAGATTATTATCTTAACATAGCTTTGTGTGTAGTAGAAATTAATGATGAACAAAGGTCAACATACCTATTCATAAGAGAAAGGCTACCCTATACAAAGTATGTTATAGTATATATGCAATAAGAACATAGAAGAAACAATTAAATTAATTAGAAAAATATATGAAAAATACTATTAAGAAACAATTAATTTAAAAGAAAAAAGGTCAAAAATATTCTATATGAAAAATACAGCCAAAAGCCAAAAAGGGTACTTAGACATATGGAAGGATTAATTAGATTGAAATGAAAATATTACAGTATATGCAACAAAGTACTTATTGTAAGAGACATAAAGATAAATTTAGAAAATGAGATCAAAACTGTTTTTCTCCCTGGAGTTGATTGCCGGGTCCTTTTCCTGAATGAGGATAGCTTCTTTTACCCTCAATCCAACAGTACAGATGTCGCTCATGAGGACAGATGTCTCAAAGTGGGCATTGCATGTTAGTCGGTGCTTGTATATCGAACTGTTGGCATTAGAGAAGTGTTCCTTGACTCAGGTATGGAGTTGGCGGATAGAGCTACCTATGTAGGTGTTCTTGCATTTCGCGCACTTGAGCTGGTAGACAATTCTAGTTCTATGGCATATTTACAGATTGTTGACTTTTGCAGTTAAATATAGTGCATGGGGATGGAGAAGATTTCTTGAGTGCAGCGAAGGGTGTTTGTAGAATGGTAGCTTCTCACAAGTAGCCCAAGCGTCTTGAAGAGGTGTGTAAGTTTTCTGTCTACAGTTACTGATGAATGGGCATCTGAGATATGGTTTGTTTTCAGCTTGTTGCGTGTTGTTAGGTCTGCTTTGTGCCTTGTTTAGAATGTAGTCCAGAAAGTCATTGGCTCTTAACATTTTCTTGAAATGGTCAATGTTTGCTGCTTTGTCTGCCTCAGAGATGCATCTTTGGTTAATACATTTGGCTTTGTTGCCCTCTGAGTTGATTTTAGTCGCCATAGGGAGGGCCGATTTGAAGTTTATGAATAAATCACTATGGGCCGTTTTCCTGTAGAAGTTGAAGGAGCAAACCCCATTAGTCTCAATCTTTACCAAGAAATCGAGGAGGATTATTCATTGTCAGGGTGCTCAATTTCAAGCAAAAATTTTAGTTAAATACATCTATTTTGCAGCTCCGGCTTATATCTATTTTTTCTTAATTACTATGCTGCTAAGGGATATGCACAACTTTCTACTATTATTTTTAATGTTTAATATATGAGAAAGATGCTGCTCGTTTTTCAAGCATGACATTTTTTTCATTTTTTTTATATTAATGCATTTATTATAATAATAACATTTATTATATAATAAAATCTTAACTTTTATGTAAGTCATAATTTTCATAATATTTTTTGTATAATATATATGTATATAATACATATTATAAATATAGTTAATTTCAACATTAAAAAACAAACGATCTATTAAAATGATTTTTTTTAGATAGTGAAATTTTGAAGAGGGATCAATGCAGGTATGTGGGTAGGTGACGGTTTTCTAAAGATCTCATTACCTTGGCCTAAATTAAATTTTTTTTTAAATATATATATATACTCTGTCTATGGTTGCTGTAATTGTATACCTAACAGCATAAGTTATGGCGACCATTTTCCTTTACTTTAGAGCATAAATTACAATGAATATAAATTGCAACAGATTTATTTTTCAATTTATTTATATGTATTCCATTTTGAAAAATTATAAATGCAGTTCATATCAATAATAGTAATATAAATTTTACAATTTTATATATTAATATATAATTTATATTCACTGTAACTTATATGCTATTAGATATAACTAATTATAGCTGCCATAATGGAATATACTCTAACATTATAACTGGTATTCATCTACTGGTATTCTTAGTCTAGATTAGAAAAATATGATTTATTTTATGGAAATTTCAAACTAACTATTTCACATAAATAGTTAAATACATAGAAAATAAACAGAAATATTAAATTTTTTAAAACTTATAAAATCATTGTTTATTTTTTTATAAAAAGGAATATCAACATTTATAAAAAAACTATTTCTATAAATTAAAAAATGGTTTATTTTAACCCATTTAACATGGCCAAGACACATTTTTAAATAGCTACAATTCCTAATAAGTATATGTAAGATAATTCCCTAATAAAACAATTAAATCTTAGTTCATTTTTAAAGAATTTAAGTCAATATTATTGATGTTTAATCTATTCCCATCTAGGAATATTGGCATTAAGTCCCAATGGCAATATACAAGATTTTCTTCCTGGCATATATATATATTATAACATTTATTTTAAATATTTGCAAATGTATTAAAATGTTTACATAACTAGTACAGTTACATGATATCTTAAATATTTATATGATCTTTATAAATATTGAAACAAATATGCAAATGTCATGTAAAATAGGCATTATCCTTGTTTATCAGCAGCCAAATGAAAATATTGTGTCAATACTTGTAAAGCACTCTGTCAAGCCTCTATCCAATATTTTTTCTGTTAAGTAGATTACTCCACATTTGATATAAAATATTGATTAAAATGCGTGCTAAAGATTAAGAGTGCACGTCAATGTCTTATGTAATCATTATATCTACATATTACATAATATTGAATTTATGCTTCATATTTACAATGAATAAGCTAAAGTGATGGTAATTGAATTTTGTTTGCATGAAAATTAAAAATCAACAGCTGAATTTTTAAATTGATAGGAATATATATATATGTATATATTTAAACAAAAACTAAACTTTTAATTAAATTGATATTCAATTTCAGTTGAATGGTGTTTAATATTTAAAAAATCTACACCGTTTAGTTGAATATGGTTAAAGTGACAATTGTGCTTGTATAATTTTGGGTTCGAATCCCGTTCTGGTGACAATAAATATCATTGGCGAGGGTGGGCGTACTTCACAATTGCTTGTTCCCCGTGATCTGGGCCACTTGATCCAACTTTAATTGCATTATATGCAGATATTGACGCTAAATCAATGTTTTAAAAAAAAAATTGACATTTAATGATTCTCTTTTTCCTAATTTTTTAGTGTTACTTTTTTGCCTTTCCTGATTGCTTTGTGTGTATATTCATTTTTTTATCGTCCTACAGAAGCCATCGTCATGGGCTTCCTAGATGCCCTGAGTCGCCTGTTCGGCCTCGCCAAGAAAGAGGCCAAGGTTCTGGTCATCGGCCTCGACAACAGTGGCAAATCCACGATCATTAATCGCCTCAAGCCGGTCGACATCCAGCGGCAGGAACTAGTGCCAACAGTTGGCTTTGTCGTAGAGAAGTTTGAGATGTCCAACCTAGCCCTGACCTGTTTCGATATGTCCGGTCAGAGTCGGTATCGGAGCCTCTGGCAGCACTACTATTCGACCTGTGATGCCGTCATCTTTGTCGTGGACTCCTCGGACAAGCTCCGTCTCACAGTGGCCAAAGATGAGTTGGATGAGATGATGAAGCCGGGAGGGGGCCTGGAGGCTCGGCGAATACCGATTCTCTTCTTTGCTAATAAGATGGACTCGAGGAATGCCGTGTCAACGGTCAAGTGCTCCCAGGTAAGGGCCCTTCCAAAGGAACGAACTCCTCTCTGTGATTTCCAAACACGCGCGCTGTAATAATACCGAGAGAGTTCGCTTAGCGCATTTGAATGTATACAACATAGAGTAATAATACCAAGAGAGTTCACTTAGCGCATTTGAATGTATACAGCATAGAGTAATATAATACCAAGAGAGTTCACTTAGTGCATTTGAATGTTATACAGCATAAGTAATAATACCAAGAGAGTTCACTTGGCGCATTTGAATGTATACACAGCATAGAGTAATTAATAATACCAAGAGAGTTCACTTAGTGCATTTGAATGTATACAGCATAGAGTAATAATACCAAGAGAGTTCACTTA
>JAYRBW010032015.1:0-12102 GCA_036023295.1 Invenusta paracnida
AAAAAGACGTAGCTCGCCATAAAAGGGAGCATTCGGCGACGGGTGGTGGTTCCAGTAACGCCGGTAATCTTGATACCGTATTTTGAACTTTATTTAGGTACCTAGCAGTGCTGTTGTTTTCATATATTTATAAAAAAAAATTCAAACTTTTCTTGCGAAATAAAAGACTACTCTATTTATTATAAAAAATACTAAATATCTTTGAATAACACGAACTGCCATTATTGTTAATTCACTCACTCACTTATCCGGTGTCTCACAGTGATTTCTTTTGATAGTTGACTTTGCGAGTATACCTGAACGTTTGTCTAGATTGTTGTGTATTGTACATAGCTCAACATATACCTATCCTAATGTGTAATTATTGCTTGATTCTGATGTGTGTGAATATTTACATGTATTAAAAACCAATTTAGTATATAACTTTGGGTGTTTTTAAAATCTTATATGTGACTGCAGTATTTGTCTAGAAATGTCCCGATTTTTCAAATCTGAATGTTGGCAGGTCTGAAGCTGTCTCAAGGTTGTAATTCACGCAGCGCAAATTCTGTCTTTTGAAGGCCGGAGTATTTACCAGGATTGGAACTTGCAACCTTCGAGCTTGAGGGGAGACCTCTGCTCTTCTTAATCCCTTTGTTTAAGCTCGAAGACAGCCTATTCGAACTAATGCCTCATTGAGCCAATTAATACTTATCGATTGGTTTGTGTTCTAGGCTGCGGCGTCTATAATTAATCGGACTGTTATTATAGACTCCTCCATTCTCGTATAGGCTTTCGTTATAAGCAATCAGTTGATATTCTGGAATTATTTCTCCACTAAGCATTTGGTGAGTTCCAATTTCTTGGCCATTCAATTGTTGAAGCAAGTTAGTTTTTAGAAACCTTTGAACATGAAAACCTTTTGCTACTTTTGGATTTCAAACGATTAATCGCGGTTGTTTTGGTTCTCTTTTAGCGTCATGTGATAAAACAGTGCACCCAAAATTATGTCTGATTTTAGAAATCTGTGCATTAAATAAATCAGATAGATAGTTTTCTCTAGCATTTTAAATCAATAATATATAAATTGATTTTGGAATTACTTTGTAGATCATCTGAACTGTGTCTTGTATGTAACTTTGGAGGCGTTTATTAAAAAAACAAAAAAACACTAGATTTAGTTGATGACAGTTTTCCTGGCTGTGTTGGGCTCAACTACAATTTCCACTATAATTTACAGTTTTTCTTCCCTTATGCAGAGAGAGAGAGAGAGAGAGAGAGAGTGGGAGAGAGAGATAAGGGAACAATGGTTTGACCATAAAGTATTGGCATTAATCAGAACTGATGTTGAATCACGTAAATAATTGATCCTAATTGTGTCTGTTTTTCCTCTTCACACACAATTGCTTCTTCTATATACTTTGAGGAAATATATTGTCAACTGCGTTCTCATTGACCTCGAGGCTGAATTCAGTGAAATGAGAGGTATTGCGCGGCGCTCACAATCCTCATCGTTCTATAAATGGTCTCAATGTATCGATTGAATCATGTCAATTTAAATATTTCATGACCTGTGTTTCATTTCGCTTTTGAGTATGGGTATTGATTGCATAGGCCTGTAAAGCTTTTGTCGCATATTATATAATGCCTCAAAACCATCAACATCGCATTCTGTGGTCACTTCTGTGGATCCCCTAAATAAATGCGTCAAGCTGTTATAGATTTACGGATTCCAACTTTGAGACTGTATTATTATTACTCAATATGGTTTAATATTTTTGTGAGATTTATAAAACAATTAAAATAGTCTACATTCCAGATTAAACCAAATTTATCGAAGCTGCCCGTATTTCCAGCCAAGTTTTTGACAATGTAAAGAAATTTCTTGCAACTGATGAATTAATACTCGTCGTTAAAAACTTTGCATATCAATATCGATTCATATAAATGCTTCAAAAATTAAATACGTTTTATTGCTCTGCATTTTTTTAATGTTTCATTATCAGTGTATAATTTTCTTTGCATAAATGTAGCAGCTTTAAAATATCTAATTATATGGAAATACTGTTTTTGTCTAAATATACGCAGAAACTTCCGTTCCTGTAAAAAAAAATGCTTTTACATAATTTGTTTGGATGTGAAAGTATTCTAAAACTTGGCACCTGAAGCGATGGAAAGTTAGGAAGGGGAGGATGCTGGGACACCCTGTTAGTACTGAGTTCGTCTCGGCATCATTACTATGAGTGTATAGTATCCCCATGCCTATGGTGTGAGGGTGTTTAGGATATTTGAGGGGTTTATAAAATGACCCATTGAACATCACTTGACAGCAAATTCGTGTGATACTAAATCCAGATATGTATAATATACAGTACATTAAATGCTTTAAGCTGTGCATTAAAATTGGTTCCAAGTATATTAATAATAATTTAATACAGCAACGGTGAGAGGTTAAAGAAAAAGAAAAAGCTGGTTGCTTTTGATACGTGGGAACAATATATATACAGAGTATAACACAGAGTCTGTATACATGTAGTGGACATTGGAGGGGATTTCTGATTGATTATGGTGGTAGTTTTGTGGGAAAAGACTGTTGTGGCAGAGATTGCGAAGTATCGGGAAAATGTCATGGAGCGTGGGAGCACGGGAGGTGTTAATTGGTCCAGCGGATGGTTGTGGTTTTGAATGTGACATGAGAAAGAGTTTCTTGGCTTGCGATATTTATCGTTTTTAGAGATTGAATTTTTGTTGAATTTTGTTTTGAATAACTATTTAATAGTAAGAATGTATTGATTTGTGAAATATATCGGAATAACATAAAATTTAATTTAATAACTGAATAAAAATGGTGTAAAGCCACGGAGGTAAGTTTATCGTGGTTTGCCAAATGCGCGTCCTAATTATGAACTGGTAAAGTAAGGCTGATTGTAATTGGCCACTAACTACAGTACACTACGAGCCAATAAGCAACCGCCTCTCTCATGCACCCTGAAACCCACTCTTTGTCTCCACAGATGTACCCCCTCCGCGACAAATTTGTCTGGATCGGCAGTTAACCCAGAGCGTCCTAATTGGCTGGCGGGCTCCCGAGAACTTGGCCGAGGGCCTGGAGATCACCGCTTATCACATCTACGTGGACGGCTATTTCCGCACCTCCGTCAAAGCCTCGGACAAGACCCGCGCCCTCGTCGATGGCGTGGACTCGAGTAGCGTCCATCGAGTGTCTGTGCGTGCTGTGGCCGGTCGAGGGCAGTCCAGAGATGCCGAGTGCACGCTCCTGGTCGGCCGGGGAGCCTCCTACGGCCCCAGTCGTCTCAAGGTCAGCCAGATCACCTCCTCCACGGCCAAATTGAGCTGGCTGCCCGGGAACTCCAATCTACAGCACACAGTATCGCTCAACGATCGTGAGGTGTGCTCCTGTCCCGCGGGCCAGTGCAAGTTATTGCTGACGGGTCTCCAGGCGGACTGCCTTCAGCGTGTGCACGTGCAGGCATGGGGATCAGGGAGCCTCGGAATGGGGGGTGCAGGCGTCCAGGACGAGAGTTCCACAAAGGAACTCTTTGTTTACGTGGAGTTTCGCACTCTACCCCCGGGCCTGCCCGAGCCTCCAACAGGTTTACAAGTTGAGACGGGACCGCAGGACGGACATCTTCTCGTCACCTGGATACCAGTTGCCATGGAGTTGGGTGGCTTGTCACATGGCCTGCCGGTCCGCGGTTACGGGGTCTATATCAACGGACTCAAAGTGTTGGAGGTGTCTGGGGCAGCGAGTGAGTACCTATACCTCCGTCTTTTTATATGTCTTCTAGCTCTGTAACTAGGCAGTGGTATAATTCAAAATAATATGTGGAAATATTGTGTTATATTTATTTTGTCAATATTTTATTTATTTTCTATTTCGAGTAATGTTTTGAATTTTCATACTTTTTAGCCTTATTTTATTATCAGATACCCTTTTAGTCAATACAATTCCCACTTGTATGTTTACTCTCCGCCCCCTCGCCGCGTTGCCTAGGTGACCACGCACTGTTGGACCTCTCTCTCCTTCGCTCCGTTCCTCTTCGCTCCCCACTCCCCCCGCCTTCCTCTTCTCATTCCTCCTCCTCCACACTGCCCTCCCTTCTCCCGGGTCCGGCCAACTCTTCCTCCGTCCCGCCACTCTCGGGTCAACTCCGACAAGCCTGTCTCCCCTCCGCAATCCTCCCCGACCCACCGCCACCTCCCTGCTCGCTTCATCTCACCGTTCGAACGTTCGCCGGACCCCTGTCCAATCAGGTGGAGTCTGAGCACTCCCGACCTATCGTATCTCTGTCGGCCAGACTACTTGCTCAAGTGGCTGGCTCAGCCTCTCAAGCGGCGGAGCTTCTGGGTCCGTCAGTTACAGCTTTCATCCGTCTCGTGAGTCAAAAGATATACTGTTATTTTTACGCTTACTACTGCCTTTTTTGTAAGTAGCATGACTAGTATTATATGTATATTGAAGGTTAATTAATATGTAAATGGATATTTTATCCCTATCGTATTATTTATTTGAACTATTAGAATAATATAAAAGTTTATCGATTAATAGTTGTATAATTATCACGATGTATTATTGATTAATTTAACACAATGAATTTTAAAGTGTCTACTTTAATCCACTTCAGATGGACGATGAATGCTCCTCAAATTCCGATAATTCGGGTGGTCGAGAAGACAGAAGGTCCAGAAGAAGACGAGGCGATGCCGATGAAGTAAGTTCACGGACTCCTCATAATCCTGATGTGCAAAATAAAATGTAGCATACTTCATGAGATACGAGTTGTGTATGTATATTATTTTGGAAAAGTATAAAATATTGAATTGAAATGATGAGAAGATTGTAATTTCTCAATATACGATATCAATATTGCCTAATATTTATTTTTAATTTTAACAGACTAACACTTTAAATTACCCGAATCCAATTAGTAGTATAGTTGGGTGACTATCCACACCAAGTAACACCCCCTCTCTCTAACCATGACTCAATCGATAACTTGTCAGAACTTCCGTGGAAGTCGGTGGCGAGGACACAATCACCAGAATCGTCTACGGGTGTCGGGCTCTCCGCCCAATCCCTTGAGTCCCACTCAGCACCGGGGACCCCCCTCGGGGCCCTACAATGATCCCGGGCGACTCTCCCGACGGCACCACAACATGATATCTGTGTCGGACGAGGGTGGCCTTCACAGGTATCCTCTGTATGAGTCTGGCGGTGGCGGCTCGCACCACCAGAGTCGCCAGAAGAAGCGCGGTGGTGTGGGGGGATCAGGGGCAGCGGGTAGGCATGAGACTTCGAGGGAAAGGAGTCGGCACAACAGCGGCTCTCTGCCGCGTCATCACAGCTCGGGCGGCGGCAATAGGCGCCATTTGAGGGACCAACAGCACCACTACTCGACGAGCTATGTGGACCTGAGGAGCTGTGGTCCACGCGAGTATTCAGAGGACCGACGGGGTCGCGTTCATAGAGTGCGAAGCAGGAGTGCCAGTCCAAAGAAGTCTGGGAGTCATTCGAGGAGTCGGCACGCCCACAATCAGGCACGCACGATGTTGTCATCCAATCGATGTTGTTCTCTGTGTTCGTTTAGCTTCTGTCTTGCTTCTCTTTGCTATTGGATGTCCTTGTATCGTGTTTTTGTCATCTCGCTTTCATCTGTTGTCCAATTCAATTTTATCTCGTTTGTTTCCATTTTCAGTTATGGTTTGTGTGGCAGTGTCTTAGTTATTCTTTAATTTATTTTTAAATTGTTGTTTATTTTAATAGTTTTCTTGTTTTGTTTGATCAATTTGATTTGATTTATTTATTTATTGCAGCAATTTCCATTACATAGTTGTTTTATGTTTTCGTATTGATTGTTTTTGTTGCATGTTTGGTTTAAATCTCTATAAATATTATATTTGAAGGAGCCGTATTCAGTGGTTCGTTTATGAATTAAAATCGTTTATAATTTCATCTCTCTGTGATCTGTTGCTTAATTTTGAGCTAATTATGAACTTCAATTGCTCAAAGAAGCAGGAATTGTGTACATGTCATTATTTGAACGTCTGTATGTATATTTCTGTTTTCAGGTTGGTCAATCACCAACAGAAGACAGGTCCAACAGACTCATGTCTGTTCCAAAGATTCGTGAGTTTCTTCCATTTCATCATATTTTTGTACTCGTTAAAATATTTTTATTAATTGTGTTGTGGCTTATATAAAGGTGGACAACAAATCAATACGGTTCATATTATTGATTGGATCTATTTAATTGGCGTATATAGTGATTGAGTTATTGTATGATATACCTTCTTTTAGAATATGTATAATATAGTAATACTTTACATGCCAAAATTATGGACACAAATTAGTTTTTCAAATCCATCCAAAAAAATTAGTTGTGTTAACAAGCGCCAATAAAAACATCTAACTATTAATAAAAATCTAACATCGATTAATTGATAAGTAATCGATTACTTCTGATTTATCTATTATAGAACTCTCCTCTCCTCTCCTCTCCTCTCAGATATCACCAAAAACAGCAGCCTCTCTGACGAGGAGCACAGGGCAAAAGCCCAATCCGGAGACCATCGCCGCCGTCGACAGGAGCGTTCTCCTGGCCGCAGTGGTCGTCACATGACCGATGAAACAGACCAACCAGACCCACGGCACCATAGCAGTCGGCATAGCAATAGTCAACAGATGAGTCAGCAACACCAGCGTCCCCATCCAACCACCAGCCGCTACCATAGCAACAGCATGGGAATGGGGAGGATAGTGGGGCACCGAGACAGAGGGGGTACTCTGCCGAGTTCTGTGGCCGTGAAGGGCGGTCCGGATATCCGTGATACGCGGCCGCATTCGGACAGTCCGCGGACGCTGAGAGAGAGACGAAGAAGACAGTGGGATGCTCAGAATTGTGAGTTACTCTTGCATTTAGAGTTTAACATCTTTTGTTAGTAGTATAAAGTCTATATTTGTATAAATGATGACAAGTAAATTTGTGGCTACTAACGGTATAGTAAATATTCTTACTCTACATATATGATACGTGGATTAAAATTGGTTTGTAAATGGTCTCTAAATATGGCAATTATGAATTTTAGATCTTCTGTTGAAGCATTGCATATTTTGTAGCTCATTATAGTGCAATGAGTTTAGCTTCAAGAAATATTTGATGTTATTGTAGATTTTCCGAACATTTAATTAACATTAATTATCGTAAATAGATAAAATTAGGCTCTTTAGTTACAACATTAGTCGCGTAATTTGTGTAAATAAAGAAATAATTTAAATATATAAAAGGATTCAGAGATGAAAGATACAATTTAAAATAGTAAAATATAATTAAATTTTAATTACAGAAAACCATTTATTCTTTAAATACACTTCTACTACTCGTAAGTCGCATAAGTCGTATGTGAATCTAAGTGTGTATATTTCTTGAAATGCTCTATTCAGCTCGGCACGAAGAACTTGTAAACTCGGATATCATTGACTACGAAGACGACTTCACGCTGGAGTCCATAACCGACGACCTCGACTGGTTGGCGGCCACAGGCGGCGCTGCTGGAGAGATGATTCCGGGTGGGGGAGTCGAGGCTGGTGAGGTTCTGGACGGTCGAAGGGCCAGTTATCCTCGAGAACGGGTGCGAGTGTTTGTGGCTCTCTTCGACTACGATCCCTCCACGATGTCCCCCAATCCAGACGCCGTTCAGGAGGAACTCCCATTCAAAGAGGGACAGTTGATGAAGGTAACTTTTGTATATAAGTCGGGATTGCTATGCATTGAACTACCTTAGTCAAGGAATCTGTTTGTTTTCATTTTCATACAGTTTAGGCAATATAGTGTAATATTTATAGTAGTATCTATATTAATCCATAATTGATAAAGTTTAATGAATTATTTTACTCTCTACTAAAATCAATATTAATAAATATAATAACTTTCCGAATTGAAAGTACCCAGATCAAATAAATTCTCGACTTACAATCTTTTGCACATATGCGGTAAAATTATTTCATTTTTAATATAATTGTTTGTATTTATTTAGCGTCATTACTTATATTTTCTGTAAGTAGTATAAGCGATATATATATATATTCTAATATTTCAAAGATTTTTCTATATTTGTAAGCAGCAAATTATATGTTTAATCATGTTTTTATCTTTTGCAAACTCTAGATTTACGGCGAGCTGGACGAGGACGGATTTTACTACGGTGAAAGCAATGGTTCCAGAGGTCTTGTTCCTCACAACATGGTGTCCGAGGTCCAAATGGAGGATGGCGGAGGCCCCACTGGCTATGCCGACCTCGATCCCGTCTCTATGGCAACACTAGTCCAGAAGCGGGTGTCAGGGGCCAGGCGCCAACAACAGCCTCAACAGCAGCCTCCGGGAGCAGGTTCCGGGTTTCACCAGGATCCCCGATTGCAGTTTTATGCGCGTCAGGTGAATGCTCCTTGTGTAGACAACCCTCTTCTTACGAGTAACCTACAATGCCATGTATTCGTTATCCACTTCAGTCGCAACAACAACAGCACAACATGGATCCCCCACCAGCGCCCCTGCTGCCCTCTCAACAGCAGACACAACGCGCTCTCCAGGCCTCGCAGTACCCCCCTCCTTCCAGACACCACCCAGCCAATCAACAGCAGCCCAGTATGATGTCCCTCCAGCAACAACAGCCCCCCTCCGCCGGTATCCGGAGCCGAGTGCAACAGTACCCACAACCACCGCCGCAGCCAGGTCAGAGCATGATGACAAGCACGCCCATGGCCCAGTTTCAGCAGCCACCACCCCCGGTGCCGCCGGTGCAGAGGCACCAACAGCCTCCCTCCAGAGGCGACTACATGAACATGCAACCACCGCCGCCCCAGCACCACAAGGTGGCCGCCCCCTCTAACATGGGCCGCCGAATGGTCGCCCTCTACGACTACGATCCCCATTCGCTGAGCCCAAATGTCGACGTGGAGACGGAGCTGGAGTTCCACGCGGGCGATCCGATTGTCGTCTACGGCGAGATGGACGAGGACGGATTCTTCATGGGCGAGTTGAACGGTCGACGGGGACTCGTTCCCTCCAACTTCCTGCAGGACGCTGCTCCCCTGTCTCTTCCACCAGCCAATGGACAGGGTCAAGTAGCCGGAACACACGTTCGGGACACGAGAACGCGTCCTAGTGTCGCGGGCGGCAGGCCATCTGTTGGCCAGAACTCTGTGCCTCCTCTGACTGCGCCTACCTCCGCTCATTCCCATGTGAGTAGATTCACTCTTCTTTTCTTTCCCCCCGCAGTAGGATCCCTGCCTTGTCTAGTGAAATCATGTCGCTCTCTGTCTTTCTAGCCAGTAATAATGCGCCAACGGAGTACCGACGACCCCAGTCAAACAACCGCCAATCCCAACAGCGTCTCCGGTGAACCTCAACAGGCAATCAAAAGCCAGCAGGTTCCCTCCAATCGGACGCGTGGTGCCTCCATAGCCGCCCTCGCTCCTCCAATCAGCATAGCCAGCTCGGCGGCCGCCCCCCAACAGCGGTCTCGAACCATCTCCTCGGCAGCTGCCCCGCCAGCCGCCCCTTCGGTGACCCAGAACCACCGACCGTCCGTAGACCTGCCCGCCAAACAGCCGCCCCCTCCCGCCGCTCCGGCCGCACCCAGTCCACCACCGCCCCTGGATCCGGACGAGATGCCAATCGTGATGGACCTCTCGGGCCCCAGCACCAAAGACGAGGTACACGCAACAGAGGCGACTCCCAAAAAGCCCTCTCTAGTCAAACAGTCCAGTAGTGGTGGTGGCGGTGGCAGGAAGGCCTCCACTGCCGCTAAACCTGCCGCCGGTAAGGGGGGCAAAGCGGCCCCGGCGTCTAGTAGCGCGGCAGCGGCAAACAGAAAGAAGTCTACGAGTGCCACTCCCAAAACATCGACAGCCGCTTCGCCCGGGAAATCGGCGAGTAGTAGTAGCAAGGGAGCGAAGAGTAAGACTCCAGCCTCCAAGAAGTGACGAGTCTTATCTGTCTGATCCGGGTTGCTCAAGTTCGCGTACTTAAAGGGGAGTGTGCAGGCACCTCCCTCGAAATATCGTCTGTACAGTCCATCTTCTCTCTCTCTCTCTCTCTCTTCATTTCCTGCCAGTCATTGCTCTTTTTCTTCTTCTTGAGTTGCGCGGCACTGCACACACACCCACTTATCTGCGGCAAGGCGTCGACTAATAAGTAATTCTTTTGTTGGAAAAAAATGGGTAATATATTATTATCAGTTAGTTATATAAAGTTCAAGGTTCAAGTTTTTGCTAATCGATATAATTAATTAGAACGAAGTCAGTAGGTATATAATTAGAGAATAACACGTGTGTGGCTATAACACGGCGCTATTTGTCACCATTTTATTTGCTTAAATGAACCTCGTCAATTATATTAGCTACGAACCCTCTCCCCCACGTCTCCTCCTGTCACTTTATATTTCATGTTACTAGTTGTCTCTACAATTTATACCCTTTTTTCTGTTTACAGCAGGTTATAATGTTGACTGTTTTTTTTGTTGCAAATAATGACTGAATTATTGAGTGTCTCCTTCAGTTGATCCTCCCATATGTAGCCAGCCGTCTCCTGTATCCTGTGCTTCTTTACTCGGTTGTATTGTTAAGTTGAGGACCAAAGTTAGTGTGGCCCATATACTATAAATTCAATGTAATACAATTATTTGGAATAAAGAGCTTCATAGATTTCTGCTCGACTTTTTGTAATATTGAAAACTAATCAAGTGTATGGTCTCCGTGTGGACAATGTTGTGAGATAATTCTCCCAATTCTAGTAATTTGGATTAAACTTATGAAGCTCTTTATTGATTTATCTTGAGATAAACTGACTTAGTTTCCCCTATAGCAACTTAACCGTCCCATTATATTGTTCCATTATCTACCTCCCTCGGCGCATATGATCAATCAACACATTGACTGCTTTGAGACCAGCTGCAATCAGAGTTATTTATCTCTTTATGCGCATAATTTCTGTTCGCAGAACTGTTCAGCCTGAGTAACTAATTATAATTATCGTTTACTATGTTAAATATCGATTTCTTGACGGTAAATTTTGAGCCAATCCAAAAGCCTAGCTAACTGCCATTTTTCTCTTTCTTTCGCACTCACTCAACCATTCCCCACTCCCCACCCGCCACTCTCTCCTCACCCCCTCCCCTGCCTGTTCCCACTTTCGGGAGAGGGGAGGGGGAAAGAGAGATGGAACAAGAGATACCCCTCGGATCAAGCCTTGACTTGGCTGCTAGGTGAGCATTTCACTCCTTCTTCGCCTTTCCTTCCCAATTTCCTTCCTTCCTTTGCCTAGTTCAATTTGATTTCCTCCTCCCCCTCCCTCCACCTTCCTTACTACTACCAATGAATCATGAAGTTCACTAAATAGTTTGCCTTTCCTGTTCTGTTTGTCTGTCACTAAAATAGGTAATACCCAAACTTTCCGTTTTATCTAATAATTCTGCTATATTAAATACATTATTCAACAAGAAGTATTTTTAAACCAAGAATATTAAAGAGAATATGGTAGAATATGGTAGTAACGCATTTGAAGATTATCATCATTTTACAAACTAGTGTATAAGCCGTTTTCTGGTTCCTGTTGCACAGTGTTTTAATATTCAATATATTCAATTCCCTTTTCTTAACTATTTCATGTTATTATTTTTATTTCGTTTCCTCTATCCTTCTATTACAAATTTAAATTACATTCGCAACTTCCTTATCTTATTTTTCTTTCTTCTATACTTTCCATTTTATCTGCATTATGTATCTCTTTCTTCGGTTCTGCGCTTTTTTCTTTCATTTCTTTCTGCTTCCCAGCCTGCCCTGCCCTGGTCCTTCTTATTTCTTTCTGCTTCCCAGCCTGCCCTGGTCCTTCTTATTTCTTTCTGCTTCCCAGCCTGCCTTGGTCCTTCTTATTTCTTTCTGCTTTCCAGCCTGCTCTGGTCCTTCTTATTTCTTTCTGCTTCCCAGCCTGCCCTGGTCCTTCTTATTTCTTTCTGCTTCCCAGCCTGCCCTGCCTTGGTCCTTCTTATTTCTTTCTGCTTTCCAGCCTGCTCTGGTCCTTCTTATTTCTTTCTGCTTCCCAGCCT
>JAYRBW010032026.1:0-12102 GCA_036023295.1 Invenusta paracnida
TTTGTTTAATATTATATATATAGTATAATCCCACTATAACATACCTTCATGAGACCATAAAAAAGTATATTATATCCAGGGTTATATCAAGGTAAATTATCAGTATGGTGACTAGAAATTAGTACATTATATCCAAGTACATTATAGCGGGATTATACTGTATCTTATTTTATCAATAAAACTTACCAAACATTTGTGCCAGCCTAACTTTTTACTTATGATCATCCATATGTTTTCTAGTGTTTTTCCAGTTTTTTGCTTTCATTGTTAGACATTATAAATACTTGATTTTTGTACCATGTTGAACTATAATTGCTTGAAAGTTTGACAGAGACACTCCAGTGCTTTGTTCCAATAAAGAGATTTTGATGTGTGTCCAAGACCAGATGCTCTTGGGAAAAAAGAGCTTTACAACGTCAATAAGTACCACCTGCATAATAGCGGGCAAAGGCGAGAGTCCTATTGATACCTGGTGGAATTTTGAAGTAATCCTGTCTTGTACAGAAGTGAGTGATGTGGCGCAAAGCTTCATGAAGGGGAATTGAGTAGAAAGCATTAGACAGATCTAAGTGCACTCTGTGATTGCCATCTCCTGGAGGAAGGCTGCAAACCACTGTTGCAAAGAGTGGGAGATGCATCTTGATCTTGTGTAGCTTTGAAGTAAGGTGTGAGAAATCAACAACTAGCTGTGGGAACTACAAAGGCATGCAACAGGAATGGCCCCTGGTGATGTGATCTCTCAATGATATCTGGTTACACTCGTGGGAGTCCCCTTGATGATGCCATCTGGACAAAGCTTTCAAATCCTTGTTGAAAGGTTTATCCATAAGAAGTTGATGCCAGGTGCATGCAAAGATGCCTCCAGTTGGTGGGGCGGTGATTGGAAGACTTGTTCTGCAAGAGGAGCGCTGTTCTGAGCTGGCAGAAGGTGACTTCTCCTATGAATTAGACTGCTCTAGGGATCCTTATCCAGGGGGTTGCAGGTCTGCTTGGAGTCCCGTCCAGAAGGGGCCCCTCCTCCAGCATTGGCAGGGAGGGGCCTGACTCATTTAAAAAAGAGAAGTTGAGGTTGCAAAGGTCTAACTGCTGGAGACCCTGCGAAGCCAGAATGATGTCTGCTTTGGACAGATTCCATGGTCGAAGTCCCTCCAAAGGTGGAGAAGATTCACTGGGAGTGCAAGTGAATGTCAGCGGCAAAGATGGAGAAAGAGGTGCTGGTGTAGAGTCTCTCAGCAAGACTGTGGCAGGAGGAGAAATCGAGTAGCATGAACTGTCAAGATTGACGTTGAACTGATGAAATCTTTGCTGGTGCCAGGCTGTTGCAAAGGAGAAATTGAGCAGGGGGTCAAATATCTCTCTACTATCACTGTTAGCATATTGAACTATCTTGACAGTTGCTGGGATAACCTCATGGATACTGTCCATGTAAAATAGATAAAGTAAGGGAGTCAGCACCAAGCCCTGTGGAAGTCTTTGTCTGATTTTACTATTCTTCCCATACTACCCATTTACCCAGACAATGCCTTGGGGATTCTGTAGGAAGTAGACTAATCATTTAAGATACTGCAGGTTCACTCCTTTCTCATCCATAATGAGGATGAGGTCTTCCCTCCATACCTTCAGAGTATTCAGTATGCTTTAAAGTAATCTAATATGGTGAGAACCGTTTGTAGGGCCAAATTATGTTGAAATCCATTGCAAGTATCATGTATAATCTTAAGGATGGATCTTTGTAACTAGTTTTTTTTAAACCAGGCATGGAATGGGTTGAACCACGCTTTCATTTGTATGATAGTGTAAATGTGGTTTGTCAAGATTCTCCAAGGTTTTTGCTATGCAAGGCGCCCATTAATTTTTCCATTAGTGGGCGCTTGATAAAATACTTGCAATTTCAAAATGAATATTTTATGTGATGAGCTAGTTATAGTTTTAAAAATAGTTGTTTTGAAATATTTGAAAATATTGTTTATAGATAAACCTTTAGGCTATGATCCAATATTGGATCAATGCCCTGGAACAGTAGTCAAATTATCATTAGAACTGAATTATTAAATATTTCCACATGATTCCCATCCTAATTTGAAGATAATATATAAAAATAAAAGTTTAGTAGGTAGTATTATTTATAATATATTATTATACTAAAAGTTACTTACATAGAGATAATATCTGAATTAAATATACAGATTAAGTATACAGCATTAAATATGGGTACAGAATGTCTGGATTAGAGAGCAGAATATTGTTATTAATATGAAAACAAATAATTTGGAACGACATAACATATTATATTAGAAGTTACTTGAGTAGATATAGGAATACAGAATAAGTATACAAAATATCTGGATAAGAGAGCAAAATACTATTACTAATAAGTATGAAAACAAATCATTAGAAACTAAATAACCCTCCTTTATGGGATGAAGACAATGGGGCATAACCTTTGGTGTGAAAAACAAGGCCATAATGCCCCCCAGGGTGAATTCCCTGAGGATCCGTTCATCCATGTCTCTTATGTATATGTTAGCGGCACCCACTCCGACTTTCTCCACAACCGACCCATCTGACCACATTTCTACCTCTTTATGGCCTCTCGCCTGGATGATTGCAACAATGAATATTTTTCATGTAGTTGTTATTAATCCACGGTGGAAAAGGGCTGTGGGTGAGTATGTTTCCACATCTATAGTAACCAAGATTTGGGTGGACCATATCAAGCATTTCCGTGGCCTTTTCTCTCCAGGTAGTGGTGCGATAGAGTCTTCTTCTTTGGATGTTGGACGCTATCAGTTCATTGATTGGGTCTGGCCCTGAGGCATTCTATATGCTCAAGTCTTTTGGCCGCTATCATCTTATATCTGCATGCTAGTGGGACTAGATTTGCTTCTAGGAGGAGTGATTCTATATTTGTGGTTTTGACACAGCCTGTGATAGTTCGAGCTGCCATGTTCTGGTTGACTTCCAGTTTGTTTGGATAGGTTAGCACTGGAAATGATGGTACCCCACTCATCAGTCCTATACTCCATGCAGCTTCTGATGTATCCCACATAAAGTCTTCTGAGTCAATCTGCGCTGCAACCCCATGTCATGCCGGCCAGTTTCCTGAGTTGGTTACACCTGTTAGCCTCTAATGTAACTTTCTTGACCTGCTTAGCGAATGTTAATATCTTGTCTAGGACAATACCCGAAAGCCTGACCTCTTCCTTATATATATAACGTTGACGCCTTCGATGTTCAGTGCTGGTCTTCTGGCCACTGCCGAGTCACCGCTCCAGTTTGATAATAAAATGGTTTCACATTTCGTCGGCGCCAGTTTCATGTAGTTCTGGCACCATGTTATAACGGCGTCTTTGCCCCTTTGGATATTGTTCGCAGCAATTTTGGGGTCGGAATTTGAGCTCCACATCGTCAGATCGTCAGCGAAAAGTCTTTACTCCAGTTCTTCGATCTTATGTAGTTCCAAAGTGAGGTCATTGATGAAAGAATGAAAAGAACCGGGCCCGTGACAGAGCCCTAAAAGTGACGGGCCCCAAAATTTCTTGGACTTAAGATAAGAGATAAGATAAGATAGTGGTTTATTGCCAATAACAGTTAAGTGATTGTGCTTACAGAAGTAATGACAATAGTTTGCCATTTTACAGTACATTATACATGTATACATTTCTGAAACAAACCCTTTCGGGCTGCTTGTCAATCGACTGGCACAGCTGCCAGCTAGGGACGAGGGAAATTAAGTCTGTCCGAACCTGGGTTTGAACCCGCTATCATCACATTCGTAGGCAACTGCTCTACCACTGTGCCACCTCGTCCTCGTTCCCACTTGCTCAAGGTCTTGCCAACTTTGCAGACAGCTCTCCTGTCGCTAAGGAACGAGTGGAACCAGATACGAATTTTTGCTGAGACGCCCATTTTTCTGAGAGAGGATTGCAATCTGAGATAGTCAATTTAATCGAATGCCTGAACGAAGTCAAATAGCATTGCCACTGTACGTTTGTGGGACTTACTGGCCTGGAAACCGTTGATGACATCATCCACCAGTCTAGCAACTTTATCGATGGTGCAGCGCTCAGGTGGTCCTGATTGATTGGGAGTAAGTTTATCTTGAGATTCCAACTCAAACATTAGTCTTTCGTTTATGAGTCTTTCTGTTCAAGAAGTTTGGCAATCAGGTATATTAGAGTAACCGGTCTGTGTGATTCCATCAAGCTGGTGTCTTTTACTGGTTTAGGGATGGGTACTACGTTTCCCATTTTCCATTCCAGTGGGACATGGCTCTCGTTCCAGCTTTTGTTATAGATAACTAACTAGGATATTTTTGGCTTCCTCAGACATGTGGGTTAGGAATTCATCGTATATCCCGTCTTTACCAGCCGCACGGTTGCTGCCAAGCTTTTTCATTGCATAGTTCAGCTCCGCCATCGAGAAGTTCTTATCCCCTTCTCTGTCCCACTGCATGTGACAGAAAGTGACAGTAGCAGTAAACCTCTGACATAAACAATGGTAGATACGCAGATAGACATGCAATAGCAGTAGACGTATATGTGCACACCATAACAGTACCAACAGTAGCAGAAGCAATTACGGTAGTAACAGTAACAGATACGATAACAATATTAACTGTAGCAGCACAGCAGCAGCAAGCAGTATTGCACCTTGATGATCGATCTCCAATCCGTTCGTCTCGGTCTCGAGGGGCGCGGTCTCGCTCTCGTGTGGATTGTACAACTCCCCCCGACATCGATTGCATCGGATCACCTGCCCACAATGGAGCGTGGGTTGTGTGCAGCCCTTTTGCACCCCGTTTCCAGGGCCCATGGAGCACCGCGGGAAGGCGGTTGCATTGCTCCCCATTGGACTTCTATCTAAGTGGTATGCGTTTATAAATGTTTGCAGTGTGTACTATTACTGAAAGAAGGGAAACAGAGACTGAATAGATTATTATGAGGCAATAGTTGTTCTGTAGTTGGTCGCAACATTGTTATTACGTAGGGTTCATTTATTATTTAGAGAATTATATATTTCAGTTGAAATATAATTTCAATAAATGATCTAATCTAACTTGCGTTCTAAATGTTCTTCTAATGTTCAAAAATCAATATTATTACATATTGCCACATATATAAAATTGGATAAAAATATAAATTATGTTATATTTGTGAAGTCTAGTAAATATAAAATACTGTAATATCGATAATTTATACGTAATGACGCTGTAAAATAAATAATAATTTTGTTGATATAGTGTACCGCGCCTAATAAATTTATCTATAAAGAAATAACTACATTATTAAAAGTACACTTATGATATAATCATACATAATTATTACGATTATGTGTTGATAAATATTTCAAATAATATAATAAATCTGCGCTATATTAGCATATTTTTGCTAAGACCTTTTCTCACTACGCACTATCCCACTAGACCTTTTCCCACAACGCCTTATTGTAAAAGTATCACTTCATCTTAAATTTCCTTTAAAACAGATACAATAATACAATAATAGTGTGTATTATTAACAAAATGACTAAGTATATAAAATGTTTAACAATGGTTTAATAAAAGACAGCATAATAAAATAGTACAGTTATAAAAGTATCCCTTTAATTTATAATTCGTTTAAAACAGATACAATAATAATAATACAGTGTTTATTATTAACAAAATGACTATGAAATGTTTAAAAATGGTGTATAAAAAACAACACCCGATCCAGGAATTCAAAAATGAAATGTCATTACACCACTGACTGCACCGGAATAGTTGTATGCCGTAATGTAGCGATCTTGCAGTCGCTGTTTCCATATAACCAAACTCTCGGTGATGAAGCAGATCCACCTGCTCTGAGTAGTCTTATGGTGTGCTCTGTGTCTTCCTGTTGCTCCTTAAAGAGTTCGATAACACGAAATACATTGGGGTGTGCGCAGTCGAGTTCTCTGTGGACTTTGTTGTGCCAAGATTCTAGATGATTGGTCGTGCGAATTCCATGTAATGTTTCATAGTGGGACCACATTTCGACAAAAAATTTCGCGGTTAGAGGATCTAATCAAATAGTAGTAATGTAGTCATTAAAGGCAATTCCGATATCATCGCCATTATCGATTTCTTTCAACACTGTCAGTCATACGTCTTCTACTTCATGCTCCGGAAGTAATGGAAGAGCTAATGCCCGTCGAACAACACAATTAAACGATTGATCCTCTCTGTAGCGATTAGTTAATCCCAGGTTTTGAACTTTTCGCCATATTGCTTGCGAATAATGAACATACACCCACGAAGGCGAGCTGCAGTAAAGAGTTGGGATACAGCAGAGATGACAGCACTTTCAAAATCATTGAATACAGCTGCTGGACGTAATTTGCAATAATTTGCAATAATAAAATTGCGGTCATCTTTGGTCTGACTTCACTCACCAATTAACTCAACTTCTGCGCGTGTGTGAGGAAGTGTGGGCAGTCGACTGGATCTCGCTCTGTACATCGAGCTCTTGTATCTTGAAAATGAGGGTATTTCATCCATTATCTCCTCATTGTCCAGGTCAACCTCTTGAAATGCCTCTGTAGACTCGCTTCATTGACAAAAAGGCATTGTCTTTTGCTAACTATTTGGCCAATTCTACTGCTTTGTTTACATCGATTTTACGTTGCTCTGGTGGATGGCTATGTGTGCCCTTGGACGACAAATCTTATCCATTTTCAGATATTGCGGTTGTTTTATGTTTTACAGTCAGTGTGTAAGCATTTCCAGTAAACCTTGCCATTTCGGCGATAGTTTAAATGTAAACAATAACTATTTAGACATAAAAGGTCTCCTCCTTTCCGCGATTTTATGAACTCCACTGGCATTTTCACAACCACTATTAAATCACGCTTACTGAATTAAAACTACTTCATTAAGTGTTACAAAATTTACCACATTTGGATCCAATGAAATGTTAGTTTTCTTTTTGTTTAAAAATGTAATACGTAACTGAGTTGATATTTTACAGACTATAATTAGTTTTTAAGTCGCTTTAACAGTACGTTTAAAAGTTTTCTATGTAGTTTTACCAAATTTATAGCGTTAAATTTAACAGTAAAAGTATAGATACACGTAGAAATTGTAGAAAAATTTTATCCTTTGAAATTCATCATGTGTTTTGCGCTTTGCTGGGTATCCTTTTATTGAAACAGTCTTGATTTTGAGCGCTGGTGAATGTCAATAATCTAAGTTAGGTGCGTGTATTCTTCCATTTCCTATTATAATTTTACTATAAATCTCAATTGAGATGACTATGTCTATCAATTGGAAATTTAGTATTCTCACCATGAATTTTAACTTAAAATACAAGCAAAAACTATTTTAAAGTGTTGTATTTTATTTATGATATTGTTTTGTTTGAAAAATAAAGCTTAAAAAAAACTTATTTCTTAAATATTTAATTCAATTTTTATTGATGTTGAAATATGTTATTCTTATTTATTAATGTTTCAGGATATCAAAATGAATGAAAATCACATAACTGTTCTACGGGATGGATACTCGAGAATGCTCCCTTCTGGAGATCTTCAATCAGCATGTACTATTACTTTGATTCGTGGGTCAAAAAACATTTTAGTCGATACAGGGAGTGCCTGGGATTCTAAATTATTGACTGATGCTCTTTCCAAATACAGTTTACAGACATCCGATATTGACTATCTTGTGTGTACTCATGGTCATGGTGATCATGTTGGCAACCTTAATTTGTTTACAAATGCTTTGCACATAGTTGGTTTTGACATTCAGAGAGACAATGTATTTACGCTTCATAAATTCAATGAAAATATTCCCTTTGAAATAAATGATATGGTAAGAGCTATTTGTAATATTAGGAACTATAATTAGTAATATAAATTTACGGTTAATAGTGTGGAATAACTTTAATTGTCTAATAAATACATTTGTAATATTAATATCCTCTCATGTACAAAGTACGTACACCCTATTTCAGCATTTTTGACCACCCCCATCTCCCTATGCTCGAGTACGCTTTCGGCTGATCCCCCCCCCCCTGCCCCTGTACGAGCATACGCTTCTATAAAATACATTATACACAGTATATTATTTTAAAACCAAAGCTGGGACAACAATGAAAAAAAACCATTTTATCAATTCTTTATAGGTATCATTAAGACGAATAGGTACATACATTTTATACATTGCTTTATATATTAATATCATGGTATATGTTCAGTATTTTATCATCTGACAATAGAATACTGAGCTTTATTAATCCTTTTAATCAATACAAATTATCTATAATATTATATTATGTTGTCTACTTGTTAGCTACCTACCTACGTCTTACTTTTCAAAATCACATGATTAATTTGCTTAACCTGCAAATATTGTTTTTGTTGGATAATTTATTTATGTTGACAGTTAATTTATTTATGTGTAATAACGTTTTTATAAAGCTTACGTACGTTTTAGCTGTACCCACCTCCCTTCCTGTACGCTTTAGGGTGACCCTCCCCCCCCCCCCCAGCGTACGTACTTTGTGCATGGCTCCTTAGTGTATTTATACATATATATATTTAGCTTTTATATACGATTTACTAATTAATTTTATTTATACTAATATATATTCTTCTAAATTTAGATTAAAATAATTCCAACGCCTGGACATACTAGTTCCGATGTAACGGTAATTGTTAAAGATGCTGTCAATCTAGGCCGAGTTGCAGTTGCTGGCGATCTTTTCGAATGTGAGGAAGATATCTATAAACCAGAACTTTGGAAAGACGCGAGTGCTGATATAGTTTGTCAAGAGCAACAGAGACGTCGGGTTCTTCGGAAAGTAGACTATATTATTCCAGGTCATGGACCTATGTTCAGGGTTAGTTACTATTTGTTTAAAATATCTGATCGAATTCTTTAAAGCTTTAAAAGTTCTTGACCTAGAATAAGTTTATAATTTTAAAATCTGTATTTGTTTTTTATCTTATTTAATTTAATTTACCATATTGCTCACAAAAATAAAATGTAACTATATAACTCGTATATTGCCAAACTAATATTATTATTACAATTTCAATGTGCTATCAAACATGAGAAAATTGAAAAATTACAATTATGATTTTGACTACAAATTTTACTCTTTATGCAATTAAGTAATTTGATGTTTTACTTCATTTAAGTTTAAATGCCAATGGTATCTAAATCTTTCTAATTATATATTGTTTTAATCACTTAGTTTTACTTATTTATTATAACTATCTCTATTTATCGTGGTCTTGTGCATAAAACTGGTTTCTAAAAAAAGTGAACTCAGGTTTGTGGAAATCATTAAATAATAATTATATTTCCAACTTACTATAGAAATCAAAATATATTTCTTCTAATCGCGTGTCTTTGATATTCCGTTAACAATATATATACAAACGTATATATTATAATATATATGACAGCAAACCCGTCTCGATTGAACGTCATATACACAAATACCTATTTGGGTACAAATCAACATTAATTGTACTTGATATGTGAAATGAAGAAGTAGGGTATATTGTTGGTATATGAGTGTGGATTGATGAGCTCAAATGTTAACCGCATACAATATGTAGAAAGGGGATTTCCCTACATCAAAATACGCCGTTTAGCTTGTGCATCGCTATAATACTATTTAAAATGAGATGGCCATTCGAATGCAATGAGTATTCAATAACGTATAATATTAATAGTTTGTATCTGGGTTCAATAATAAAGAAAGCATGCACAAGCTGTATATAAATAAAAATTCTGCAATAGCCCAAGGGAAACGGGTAACTACACTCGAGTGGCTGATTTAACTCAACTGTACGTAATAGTACAATAAAGGAGGGATTTATTGTATCTGTGTGTTATACTTGTCTATATATATTTATAGTCTAAATAAATACGTAGTTGAAACAATTTTTATTTTATTTATTGCTTGTTGGTACATTTATGTATTGCAAGCTATATATATAGATAAACTACTCGTATTTCTCCAGTTTATATATGTTTTTCGATTAATTTATATTAATCAAGTTTATGTGAATATTCCAAGCATACATTTTCCGTAATCTATTTTATCTTTCTGATTATCTTGTTTTACTTTTAGGTTCTACCAGAATATATGCGCCAAGTTTCAATTGAAGAAATCGAATAATTATGTTTACGTACATTTATTTTCTTTGATCAATACTGACTACAAATAAATTATGCATTTTATAATTTTTTTCTTAAATTGTTATTGTACAAATATTGTAAAATATGGTATATATTCTACTTATTTATTAGTAAAATTCCACGAAAGTATTTGGTCTCGTTTGATACTTATTTTTCATGCTCAGATAATGTGTCAACTCGTTTCAATATTTGCTTAATAAATATTATTATTATTAAAATATATTTGCATTTTATCCATATATATATATATGTATTATAGCACTACAAGAGTACATGTAATACACAGCGTCGAGGTCAATATGATTTTTAATGCTATGCAAAAGCGTATATAATATAATTATTAAGTAAGTCAATTATAATTATTATAAGTCAATTATACCTAATAATTCGAGTATACCTACTATTCTTAAATGATATAAGAAGTTATAATATCACTCATGATATATGTCATTAATTATTCTATAAGTGATATGACTTATAATCTACGCATAAAATTTACAGTATTCGTTTTATTTGAACCAGGCGCTATATTATAATCAGCCTTAATTTCCAAACCACATTCTGAATAGCATTTAGTATTAAACAAAGAATTAATGCATTTGCTTTAATTTAAATTAGTAACCAGTTATATGAACAACAAAAGCTGCACTTTATTACAATAAAATTGTAGCAATCGAGAAGATCTCTATATAAAACATTTCATGATCATAACTTGGAACAAATTGTATACTTACTGTCACAAACTGTTTATTTCAAATTCTTATTAAATTAATAACAAGCTATAGCCTATAACATGCACTGCGGAACTTTACAAGACAATATTTAGAAATTGAATTAAACTGAATCAGTTTGTATTGAGCTCTACCTACTTTGCAAATAATCCATTATATTATGGCGGCCGAGTAGAATCATACGGAAATTTTGTAAAATTAGGTGAATATATTTTGTTCATATTTGTAAATATGTTAACATATACATGTTTGCAAATTTCTTGACATACCTATTCATGTAAATGTTGCACAATGTGCAACATGTCATATGTATATTTTCAAATAGGTATGTCATCATATTCGTTCATTTTGCCAATATCTGGACACATATAATTCATGTGTATTTTGGACATATTTGTGCTTGTATTACATTATATGGTTGGTGAAATCATAGGTATTTTCTAATATGTGCACATAATTAAACGACATAAACATTTGCAGATATGTTGTTATAAACGCAACACTTATTCTTAGATTCTTATTGTATATGATCCTTTCGAGGACCACATAATTGTTTAGGGAAAAGTGGGGTAATGCCAATCGCCTAAGCTTTTTCACTTCTTCAGAAAATAATATATTATTTTTTGTAACAAAAATGAAGTCAAACATAAAAGCTTTATATACTTCCATTATAATAAAAAATAATTAAGGTTGGCTTAACAATTATATTTATATTTTTGGTTATACATTAATGTAATAATTATATTAAAACAATCAGTGTGGGGTAATAACAATGAGTGAAACAATTATTAAAAAAAAACAGTGTGGTGTAATACAAATCAGTTTTTTAATTTGATTGTTCTTTAAAAGACTACATACAGTTTTTAAAACAGTCTGACCCATAACAGGTTTTGCATGCCCATTGCATACAGTTACTGCATTGAAACCAGTCTTCTAAAGAGGTTTCATAGCGTGCTTTACAAACACAGCATGTATTGGTCATGTGTTTATGTTTCAGGGTTTGTGTGCATTTCATATAGCATAAAAAGCTTCGTTATGTGCACTTTCGGTTTATGTGCACTCGTTCTTTTTACATGGTTTATGTGATTTTTTTGTTGTTATTTGTGTATTTCCTGGTAGATAATGATAGTAGGTATTATTTACAGTTATAAATAATTATAAAAACAGTCTATAATTAGCATCTGAAAATTCCTAAAT
>JAYRBW010032037.1:0-12102 GCA_036023295.1 Invenusta paracnida
AATGCTATTAAATATTGAATATAAATAAAATACCTAAAAGTAATTATTATATATAAGTACTAATGACTTATCGATCATGTCAAAAAGCAACATATTTGTATAATAGATTTGACGTCTTAACTAAACTATATCTCTATAATCAGAATCCCTACTTCAAAATTGCATATTTTATTATTTAAGATTATTAACTATTTATAGTACATATATCCGTTAAATTTCGGTTTTGCTACTTTGGAGTAAATGATCAAATATTACTGCGACCTTTATTAAAGATTTTTTATGAAGTATATTTCAGTATTTTTGGCATTTTCAGTAGCTCCCACAAATATTGAAAATGGCAAAGTGGATGTCAAAGTGGATGTATCTTAACAAGTATACAGTACTACGCAGGTATACTTATACATCTGTAGACAAGGTACACTGGAATATACACTTTACATATGACTATACAGATAAAACACAAGAATTCTTGCCCAGTAAATCTGCCAAGAATTGCCCATTATAGGTAGACCATATTGATTAGTGACCACCCAAAAAATAGTTTGTTCTACTGTTTAAGCGCATATAATAAGATATACGGAAGGGAAAGGTTACCAAATATACACTAAACAAGCTATAGACGAACGAAATATCATATTTATGCTGCTTTTAGAGTCATTTTTAATAAAAAATAACTTGAATTGAAAATGATAAAATGTTCGTAGTAAAACGCCAAATAGAGGCTATACTACCATAAAGAAAAACGCATTTTTATATTGTTTTAAATAAATTATTTTAACGGATCATTTTTTAGTATGTAGGAACTTAAATATCTCAAAGTCATATTTTATCATTTATACAAGACTTTTAAACATATTATTTTCTTAAACCATTAATATTCATTAAAGTATAATAAAAACAGTTAATTTTGAACGTATTTTTAATATGCATATCTTTCATACATTAATGAAAGAAGGAGATACTAGGTTAATGTCAAAAATTTGAAGACATGTATTATCTTGACTAACATTATACGTAAATATAAATAATATGAAACCTGCAAGTATATTGCAAATACTATAACAATAATTGTATAATACGGTGTATCAATCAGAAAAGTAAATGTACTCGTACTTATTTCGTTCTTAAATTGTATATCGTACGTATACATTTTGGTAATATAAAAAAATTATTAACATATTAAATAAAAATTATATATAGAACTAATCCAAAAGGTATATACAACTAATTTGCCTGAAAATTATAAAAATAACCCTTTCAACAGTTATCTACACAATATATGAGATGGTTCTCTCCAGAAAAGCTAATGTAATAAAGAGAAGTCTACAAATATTCAAACTGTCTTTCATTAACATTTCAATAACCTTTCATTAGACTTTCATTAACACTTCATCAAAATAAAGGATTACCTTCAAAACATCAGGAAATATACTTTTCAGGAAATCCAATTTAAGATGTTTTCTGTTGAAACTGCAATTGATTCGGACTCTTGAACTCTTTATTGATCAAGAGTTTGCATATAATATATATATATACAGAAAAATAAATAATATAAAGGAACTTTATGGCTTATACTAGGATAAATGTAATTCTTGTTGTACTAATATATTATTAGATTTGTATTACTTCTACAATAATAATGCATCTCCTATTCTCTCCCATAGTTCCCCAACTCACATCCTTTAGATCGAAGAGATCATGTTCCTCCTTAAGGAAAGCCTTCACTTCCAGTTCAGCAGCATTGTTCAGCTTGTCGGCATACTTCTTGTAAACATTGAGATAGAGATTGGGCCCCACTGTGTTCTGCTTCAAGATCAGAAGCGCCCGATCTGTATAACCGAGAACCAACTGCTCCTGAGGCTGAACTGTTCGAAGAAAGAGACGTTGTCCACGCATTCCAGGAAACAAGTCAATTTCCACCTGAAATTGAAACAGCCATAAATTTCTCAATTTATTGACAGGACTAGCATCAAACTCACTTAAACAAGATAAATAAATGCAAGAATTATCAAATCAATGTTACAAATATTGAATTATATATCATATAAGTCTTTCAGTTATTGGTTGTATAACACAATAAAAAGTGATAAAATTGTGGCAGTGTGAAACGAGAGTTTAGCTGTGTAATCGGTAACATATGAAAAAATATGAATACAAAAAATGTATTCAGTTGTGTATGTTAATGTATGAATATATGAGTATACAATTGAGTATGCAAATGTATTACAATGAATTATAATAAAATTTTAAAATAGTGATATTGATGATTGGACTTTAATAATTTTAAATTATGTAAGGCATTTTTTTATTTAAAACTTTAAATTACATGAAATGTTTGTCCATGCATATTTACTTACATTGATATGTTTTTTAATTAGTAAATTGTACTTTGATTTGGGACATAAGCAATCAATTTTTAGTCTCATATTACAAATAAAATTAGCATGAAACTTACCCTGGGAAGAGACTCTGAAGCTGAAATAATGTTCTGAAAGCAGCGAAGAAGGATATTCTTGATTTCTTTGAAGACAGGCTCGAACAAGATTTTCGGCTCTGCAACGCGCAGGTTCATAATGATCATCGGAGTGTTCACGTACTGCAACTCGTCGTACTCTTCGCCAAAATCGTTTCCATTCTTAAAAAATGTCAGTTTATAAAGATTTAACACTTGGTCTATATACAACCATATTTTATATTAAAATTACATAATTATGAATGTTTGCCTTAATAATTATATACATAACTTCTATAAGTCTTAAAGGTTAACGGTAATAATTGATAAAATGTAAAAAGATTATTTCACTTTGTTATTATTAAGATATCCTAAACGTTTTCAGGAAAATTAATAACATATTGCCAAGCAGTTGAAGCACAAACATATTGTGCAATACTCCGATTATATAGTTTATTTACGTAAAAGTCGCATATTATATAATATTATTATCGTTAAATTCAAAAATTTGGCATGGTTAATAACAAAGTATTGATAGATAGAGTTGCGACTCTTCTTGGTTATTGATAACAGTTTCGTACTACTATTTTCTCACCCTAAAGATTTCGTAAAATAATACTTTAAATAAAATATGTCTTAAAGTAAATATATATAATACAAATTTTAAATACAAATGTAGCTATATTTTATAGATTCGTATAACGTACAAATTTATGTCTCGATAATTAATCTAAAAATTATAGAAATAAACCATTTATTTCTTACCCATTTATGCAAATTTCCTTAAAATACAACGATTTTCTATTGACAAAAATGTACAACGCGATATATAGGAAATCAATAAGAGTCAAAACTCTATTGTTAATAAAATGTCATTTCTACCTGTCTTATATGACAATGAAAATAGTAATGACAATAGTAGTGACAAATAGTAAAATAACATGAATATTATTTAAATAATCATCTAGATAAAATGCACAAATATAATAAGTCTCACAGCCCTTACTATATTTAGTGCAAAATATAAAGTTAAATCGAATCTAATTATGTAGTTATATAACCTTTATTTTAGAACCAATATTTATTTTACTAAAAAATGAAATAGTATATAAAGAAATAAAAGTATATTAATAATATGTCGTAATGGAATAATGACAAAATCAAATTGTAAATGAGTAAGCATTGTATTTTCTCAGGAAGACAATATCATACATTAAAACGAAAAAAGAGTGCCTTCAAATGATTAAATAATATTTGCTTTACAAACATTTCATAACCACCAATTTAGAATTAATATTTACAAATTAATTTCTTGATGTTTATAGTAGCATTCACTTTAAAATGAACAATAAAAAATAGTTACTGTCATCAAATTTAACAACACTATAAATTAAATATTGAACATAATATTTTATTACAGATAAATATAGATTTCTCGATAAAATCTATTCATATAGATACATGAAAAAATTATTTATTGATTTAACATAGGAAATTTCATAAATGTATGGTAACAGATTATTGATATGTATCTAGACTATACCGCCATGTTAAATAAATAGATTATGATAATATTTAAAATATATAGAAATAACACAAAATACAAATATTCCACAAAAATCAATAACAATTATTTTCTTTGTAAATATTTCAATATCTGAAGATTAATATTAGCTAATGTATTGTTTGATGCAGGAAATAAGCCAAGATATATTAAAATATTAACTTTAAACCTACGAATACTGGTATTTTACTTAACTTTCATGCTTTTTGTTCTAAATTGTGGAAAATGATAATCTTATTTATAGTTTCATTACTCGTGCTTATCGCGTTTGTTCCTCTTGGAACTTGTTCCACTCTGATCTCAATAAATAATCTAAAGATTTTGTTAGTAATTCTTATCCGTAGAGTATATTTTACTTATGTATTAACTCGTCCTTAAATTTCAAAAATGCTTCCACCTTCAATTAGTAACTAGTTTGATAATTCTTGAGTTGTAGTCATTCCTTTTTTCGGTCACCCTTCAGTCCTTCTCAAACATAAATTAAAACGATTATCCAAAAATCTAAATTTTCCTTTTAAACAAACTGTTGCTTTAAAATCTAGTTTTATCTACCTATCTACCTGTTCTGAAAATAGTCAGTGATTTTAACTAGAATTTATGAGCATCGATCATCATAGAGAATATTCAGCTATTGCTTCTTACCGCGTTTCGTGTAACTGTTCATGTAATATCAATAACTAGACACTGCCAATAATATTCTTGACCTTCCCATAAAATAATCATTGTACAGTCTTAATAACTCTTTTAAGCAATTTGACCAGTATTATTTTCTTAACCTTTTCTACTATCTTTCTATTTTTCGTGCTCTCAGCTTGATTGTATATTGCATGATTCGCATTAATTTATATTAGTATTGTATAAGATTTTGTTTGTAATTAGTACACAGTATTTGTAACCTATATAAGCTACATTTTGGTATTAATATAATAAATAAATGATCATTCCTGATGATGTCTGTATATTTGCAAAACTAGTCGAATATATTTTATTAAGAACATTTTTATCTTGGCTTTTATATGGTATTAAAAAGCTGTTCTACTGTACGACATACTTTAGAAAAAGTACCTACACACATATGAAGATACAGTCAATAATAACAAAAATCCTGAAAACCTTACTTATAAATATTTCATGAGTAATTGTATGAAACAAGTAATATATTAAAATAAAGAAAACAACCCATACAGAAAAGTAAGCAAGCGCAGTTTTTATTTTGACATATTTTTATTAAACAATAAGTATGTTAATAGCAATAATTTTTCATTATGGATGGTATTTCAAATAGGTCAACTTTGAATAAATTTTAAAAAATTGTAATATTTCACAAATATATATATATAATAACTAAAAATATAGTTGAAGAAGATATATTTGGTATATTGTAGAATTCAAGAAACTCCTCGTGAGAAACTAAGGACTCGTCAATCCAACGCACGCTCAGTGACAGCTGTTCATTATTGGATATACCCATTTATTCATTGCAATTATGGGCTCGTTAATATTCATATATAATAAAACAGGATCTGTTTTTAGAAACCAGGTGGTGTATCTAACAGTTCTGCTACAATGCATTTAAAAGCTTAATAGTTAATAATGCTAGTTCTCCCCCTGTAACTGAACATAATAATAATAATTGACACACTATCTGAAAAACCTATAGTTGAAGCTATAAACTCCATAATACTCGTATATTGCATACAATAGCAGTTGTAAACCATTCACCTGGAAAAACTCACGGCAGTGATGTATTGGAGTATTACGTTCTTATCTACTGTTTTGTAAACATTAATTTAATATTTTTCTACCCTCCATCTTCATATTCGCATCACTAAAATTTTAAATAAAGAAGGGATGTCTCAAAGACTACAGTCTGCTCTTCTTCTCTATAATATAGTGTATGTTTGTTACAGATGCAAACCTAATTCTGTCGAATTTTGTGTACGTTCTAAAGTTATCTGAAGCTATAACCTAAAGCCTCAGTTACCAGTTGTGGTGTATACGATATTGTCTTAATTAGGCAAAGAAATAATCATAGGTAATTTATTACACTTATTTCTAGTTCAATGAGTTGCAGCTAATAGTTTGTAATGTATGAAAATAAGAATTTATATTAAATTTTGTTGAAATAAACAAACAAAAAAATACGTTAAATGATATTCAGAATAATAGGTTTTGTACATATAATGGTTATAATGTTGATTTATCTATTTTAAGATAATATTGAACATTTAAAAATACTTCTATTACTTTTCATTGGACATAGTAATTCCTAGCATGCATGTGTCTACAAAACAAATAACTACTACTATAACATTTCGCATAACGTTAAAAAATCTAATTAATACCTATAACATAATAGATAGTAATAATGCAAATTTTAATATAGTATATAATACATAATCTAATGTAACAAAATATATACGTATATGATATATAAATTAAACAAATTCACACTCCAATAAAATTTTAACAAAGGTAATACGAAAACAAAATTTGTAAAGGCATTATTCATAAAGTATTATAATGAAAACATTATTAATTACCTAGCTTAATGTATATTAATCTCTACATTGTACCTATATTATTGTAACATTAGTGTCTTATTAGGAAACGTTATCACTTCTTCTTCGCCTTATTTTTAACTCCCATATTTAGCAGTGTAAATCGAATTTTGAATACTTTAACATGTTATTTTGCACAAGTCCCACTTATAAACAATCACACAGACACCAGATTTCTAAAAAATCGTAATACGACAAGCAATATAATCAAAATCGATAGAGTACAAATCAATATGACAACATACCTATTATTTGTGTTTCAAATAAAGAAATCAACCAGCAAGCCGTGTGGAACGAGTGGTATCTCACCTGATATGTTTCCAGGAAAGTGAGAAAATCATCGAGCGAATTGCAGACCATTTCCCGAAGTTGTGTGGACATGAGAGCGGCAACAGACGAAAAGAAGGACTGAATGTGATCGATCATTTCAGAGTCACGTGATGGCAGAAGGTGTTGCCAATAGTGGCTGTGCTCGACAAAGGTTTTGGCACACCGAGGGATCCATCTGTGTTATGTGTAGGACAAATGTTGTTACTAAATTGAACATTACAATATATACTTCAATTTTCGTACATTAACAAGCTAAATATATATATATATGAATGTGTGTCTCATTTTTGGGTATGTAGTATTTTCTCATTTCATTTATAACAATAAATGCCAATAACATTATCATTAAAATCATTAATATTTAAGTAATGCATTATGGAAGTTTCGTGAAATATTCTTTTTATAAATAAATTAATATACGAGTATTTTAGTATTATATCAAGATTTTAATAGTTTTATTACGGCAATTTTATCTGCATAATCTACTGTTGTGTCAATATATTCTATATTCAATTTTATTAACAAAAAAACATATAAATTCCGAAATTATGTTTCCGAATTTGACTAATTAATTATTACTTAAGTTTGACAATGCACGATATCTTAAATAATTTTTTTGAATTAACGTAGGAGGAATTAATTCCTTGTATTTTATATTATTCTATCAAAGAGCACTGTATATTTTATACATTCGTGCATAAATTATCATTCCCAAAATATAGAATATACGATATAGGAATGTATAATTATGGATGCTACGTTTGTCAATATAAAGCATGTCAAAAATTTACTAAAACGGATATTTTATGTCATTGCATATAATTTTGACTAAAAAATACTGAACCAACTCTAATGTGCATCAGTGTATAATATTTAGTAGAAATAAATCATTAAAATTCAAATTATAGTCAACATTTTTCTTATAAGATAACATATCTCAAACGAAAGAAACTTAAAAAGTGCAAATGAAACCTCTTGTATAAATTATTTGAATATAAAGATAAAAACATTTTAGACAGAACACAATTTCGTTTTTTAATCCGTCGTTTTACGACTTTAGGCTATCAAATTACTTTAGTAGTTACTTTATCCTAAATAATTTGTTTAAAGATTACCTTAAAATTACTTTAAAATGTAGTTAACCAATAAATAGTAAATTATGTTCTTACAAAAACAAATCCTTGATAAAGTGGTCCATTGGCATAGTGCAAACAGTATCCATATTTCATTTATTATTAAACATTATCTAATAATGATAAGAACATAAAGGTATGAATATTCCAAGTATGTAAATGATATAAAAAGTAAGATATACGCAAAATTTTAAATTAAGAAAACAAATGTGTAGTTGTTGGAAAATATTTTAAAGACAAGTTACTATATTCCCGATAAATGTTAAAATAACAAATGAACGATTGAGCACATGAACAATCACACAATAAAACTATCAATCATTTTATGAGAAAACATATAATCATTCAGTTCACCTATACTCACTAACTAAAAAACTGTAAGATCTCATGACAAGTAAGAATTATTGTTCCTGGAAGAAAATAACTTAGTTCAAGACAACACAATGATATGACCAAGAACGCTAGCAATATAGAGAATCTATATTGTATGTATATAGTATGATATATTATTGAAATGACATATATTATTGAATACACAACAACAACGGATTACTTGAAATTTTGTTCCTGGGAGTCGGCTGAGTATTATAAAGTAGTCAATAGTAGCAGATAATAAATATTATCAGTCAGTATTGCTGGCTGACAGAATAATTAGATATTATCACAATGCCGCGGCTTATACATCGCAAGTGAATAGAACTCACATGCATACGTCAAGTAACAGTTTATCCAGACTTTGGCCGACAGCGAGACACGACTAAACTAACCTTTATTGCAGGCGAATGGAAGCTATAATAATATGCAATATTATTCTTGAAATAAGAGATCAGTTGTAGCCATAGAAATGAGAATTTAATTTTTATGTTTGTACCTAACTACAGAATGATTGACTCTTCCGTGCAGATTTTGACAGATTTTTAAATAAGACATACTAAAACTAATAACATCAAAAACTATGATCAGAATTGTTTCTATGTAATACAAATTGAATGTCAAAACAGTATTTTACTGGTAAATGGGGTTTCTACTGTTTAGATCTTGTGTATAATTTATGGTTGGAATAATATACTTCCTACTATGCTAAAGCTATATGAGCTTAATCCGTCATTTCTCTTTAAAAAATGCGGTACAGCTAATGTGTCCTCTACTAAAGAAGTGTTCGTTTTATGAGTTTAATTAAATTAAAAACATTACAATTCTCTCTTCTTTCTCGTACTCACACACTTCTTTCTACACATGTCAATCAAAATGAGCTATTACTTGTATCACATAATAATATCACCCGTTATAACTATTATGCTGTCTGCTTAAATTCTCACCAGTTATAATGTACTTCATCTGAAGATGGTTTTATAATCGAATATATACAAAATGTAATAAATATATAATAGCAAGGCTTTTTATTACTTATTGGATTTAAAATCATTACATATATCGGAAACAAACATAGCCATCTAAATATATTATTACATTCTAAAATACTTTATTTAAAATAATGATATACACAATACTTCATTTAATAAGTTTAAAACTATATATGATAAAGTTTAAAAGAATAATAAATAACATGTATACCATTAAATAAAGAAAATAATATATGCGAGTATAAATAACGAAATAAAAGGTTTAAATATAATTTAAGAAAAAAAATGTATTCATTTATATTTGCTTATTTCTTAATTTGTTTTGCAATTATTTTTAAAAATGAAAAAAATTAATTATGTAAATGCCGCATTGAAATTAAACAACATAGACAAAGGCAGTATAAAGTCAAAAAAATATCTATTGAATACTATTTTATTAATGAGCCAATTAGTAAAGTATTTTTTCCTAGTTTCTATAGTTTTTATCACTATAAAATATAAAAACTGTAAATATTTCATATACATTTTTATTTTTATAAATTATTCTTATATGTACATATTATGCTATTTATACAAATAACGATTTCAAATATTCTATATAATAATAGTAGTAATAATAATCTTTATAATATTTATTATAATATATTATTATATATTGGCAATCCTGTCTAGTAAACATTATTTACGAACATTTCAATAATTTTAAACGCATTTATAAAATGAATAAAGCCTTAAATAACATAAGCACATATGAATTAATATATTACATAAATAGCTTGATTCATATTTAAAAGCATCAATTAATTATAAATATAATATTATATACGTATCACTCATATAAAGAATTTCTATCAAAAATTAAAGCAACAAAAACAATTACACAAATAGCAGAAATAGTAGAATTGATACGATACTCACTTCTTGCGAAGTATCTCATGAGCATCCCAACATTGTTTTCGAATGAGAGCTTCAAAGTCGGCAGGCAAATGTGGTAGACCCGAGGCCCACAGCTCCTTCAAGTTGATGAACCGAAGGCTTGAGAATCTGAGAAAGAGAGAGGAGAGACATTTAATTAATTGGTTGCGGTTGTTTCAGTGAAGAGGATGACGGAGAGTTAACATTTAAATTTAAAGTAAGGCTAAACACAAGTGATCGTGCTAATAGTTTTAACGTTTCAATATGTCATATGAAACTAGTTAATTAACTATAATCGACTTCTAACACTATTCATCATTTTTCTATTTTTAAAATACGGAAATAATCAATCATGCTAAATTGGTGTTTGTCTAAAATTACCAAATTAGCGCCTAGCGGCAAAGTATAAAGTATCACGATTTGTAATACTTTTATTAATTTTATCATGGGTAATCTGAAGAAATTTATTTGTGAATTAATTTTGAAATGTTAATTTTTACTCATAATGTTATCGTTAGCAAAACAAAAGTATGGATAAAAAAAAGCCAATTTGTTACAGAGTAACTTTTAATAAATTGAAAGAATATTCGCCATATTCGCAGATTGAAACTACACATAAAAATATCGTATCGATTTCCATTTAAACACAATAAGCATATTGCCTTCGTGAAATTATAAGAAACAGTTTTTTAATCATTAAATTTTTGTAAGCTTTAGTTTAAAATTTACAAAATAAATATTTTTTGTAACAATATATACAAATTATGAAAACAATTATATCTTAAAATATATAAATATCCATTTTAATTATTTATATTTATATTTAAAAATACAGCTGATTTAATTTAGTTTATAATAGATTTAATTCTATTTAACGATTATTTGTTCCTTTATTTATTAATAAATGTATAATTGGTATGATGTAATATTGCAAATATACAGTTTAAGTTCGATACATTATTTAAAGATAACTTACTCTTCACACCAGACGTTCTGTAGAGTAAGCATTATCGGGTTGATAGAGAAGAGGTTTTTAGTACAGACCACTTTGGACTCGGCATAAATATCATGCCAGGGGACAGGAGCTCGAATCACCCGCCATGGATAAGGCTGGGGTGTCCACTCAATGAAGAGACGCTGGCGCTCGTTCTCGTCGATAAGGATGTAGTCAACTGAGTGAGGTGGGAGAATTTTTGAAAATGAAGTGAAATGCCCTGTTTAAAAGGTGTTTACGTAACCGATGATCGCGTTGAAAATAATTATTTATGTAGACATACATTATTTATAATAATAACCAAATATTACTGAGTTAGTTAATAATGACAACATTGACATATTGATTTAAACGCGGGCGTATCTCCCATGATAAAAATACCGTTGAATAATACTTCAAAAACAGTATTGATCAAATATAGTCATTTTGGTGAACCTAAATATTTATTGTCTGACTCATTTAAAGGAAAACAAAATACATTAATAACATACACCAACCAGACTTTGAACAATTATGCATCCTTTCTTCCTATATAGTCAATTCCTCTTGTAGATAAGCTACCAAAGTTGTTGTTAGATATATTAACTGACAGATATAGCTCGATGCTACATATATAACCACACAATTACTCATGGTTTCAGAAGTTGAACTTAAAGTTAAACAGAAGTTACTTAAAGAGGGGAAACTATTACAACAGACTACAACTGCTATATATTATTATTATTATTATTATTATTTAATTTAACCACAATATCTGTAATAAATACAATCAAAGTGGGAAAAGAGAGA
>JAYRBW010032048.1:0-12101 GCA_036023295.1 Invenusta paracnida
AAGTAGTATGTTACCATAAATCAGGGAGGCAATTTTTTTAGAGCATTTTTATAATTAAATTCGAAATCTACATGGTCAAAATACCTTGTCTGCAAATTTTGATAGATGTATACATTTAAATGCCCTAAGTGAACTCTCGGTATTATTACTCTATGATATAAATACTTTCTTTATTAAAGTCTGCAGTAAAGAGACTTGAAACTAAAAATGTGCAGACATTAAATGCATCTGCCGTAACTAATATTTGCGCTTTACTCGCAACTAACAAAATATTACTATTTATAAAGTATGCTATATCAACTAAAGTTCAAGATTCCATTAAATTGTGTAAAACGTTTGAGATGTAAACATATAATGTAACTTCAATTTGATTGGAAATATAATTTTTGTCAGAAATTTTAGAATATATTACAATAATTATTTTGATTGAGATATCTAATTTTAATGGTTCATTAGTGTTTCGAGATTCTTATTTTGATGAGAATATTTAGATTTTTTGAAATTGTGAAAAACTATTTAATTTGTACTTTTTTCAAGAAAATGTGACAAATATGTGTTATTAAAATAACATTTTTCTTAAATATAATACTTATTAAATTGAACACACATTAAATTATGTATCTTATAATTAATGAATTAGAAAAATAACTGAAATTTGAAATTATGTATTAATGTACGGTATTTAGTAATGGCTTGTTGGATAAGTTTAATTATGTACATTTGAGCTTCATTCTAACTAAATTTGAAAAAACAACAATTGAAGATAACTTGATGTTATGTATTGTTATTTGATTACATAATACTTAAAATAATTTTTCTAATGTTTTTTTGTCCATTATGCATCTGTCTTCGGGCCTTTAAACACCGTTTCTGAAAAATAGAAAAAATAATTAGATAAATAATATTTTCTAATTTGAACCAGCGATATTCAAACAAGAAATTACATGATTTAAATCTTTATAAAGGAAATACGTATATGAGAAACTAAAAAAAATATAAATATATTTGGTTAAACATATTATTGACTTATTTATTTACTGTTAAGGAACCGCAAAAATTCCAATTCTCTTTTTTTTACTTTGTGTGCTTGTTAATAAGTAAATTGTACATTTTTACTTTCTAAATATTCGTAAACAAATTTATTTTATACATTACTATAGTTTTTACTGAGCTCAGAACTGAAACTATAAACTGAAACTCATTTGTAAACACATAATTAAAAAAATAAATTAATGCAATTTACAGATATTTAAGATAATGCAATTATTAGTTAATAGCAAAGCTATATACAACTTAAAATGAAATAATATGCAAGGTCGATTGCTTTGTCGCTTTATCACCTTATGAGTCTAGTATATTGATATCGATGTATAAAGCTATTAAGGTCCAGAGTTTTTAAAATAAATTTTGACGTATAATCTTGAGATACAAGTGTACTAATATATACAAATATGTATATACTATATAAAGAAATGAAATCTATAGTATGGTTTTAATTTTTTAAATATAAAATTAGGACACCCAGAACAGATGGGGAAACTTGTCCGATAACATTTGTCATGTTGCTTTTAGCTGACACGCATCCTTAAAAACAAACTGGCTCGATTAACAGAAAACTTTAAATAATTTTTGTGAAATTTAATGTTTTGTATTAATGATCCATTAAATTTTTGCATCTGATTTCATTATTTTATTACAACACATATATTTGAGTAGGACGCTTAAATAATAAATTTTATTATTTAGTTATCTTTTAAGGACAGATATAAAAATAGCATTACTTATAAATCAATGCCTTACATACAGTAACATGTTTAGGAAATGTAATGAGCAGATTATACTGGTTATGTAACTTGTATGTCTGACAAGAAGGAGTATGAATTGATCAAGTGAAAGAATGATAATTTAACGATATATCCATGTGAAGTTCCAAGTTTCATAAACACAGAAAAAATGTTGATGCATATTTTGGAAAATTTAACAAGTATTTAATTGTATATTACTAATATAGTTCTATCAGACTGGATATATAGGTACAATATCTAAAAGCGTATTGGGCTTGCAAGATTGATTCATTTTGGAGTGAAGAGATATGAGAGGAGAGATCTAAATCTGTATTCTAATGAATCTATTTTCAGAGATTATTGAGGCGATTATTGGCTCCGACGCTGCTGAAATTGTTCAATATGGAGTTAGGGAAAAGTCAAGACTTCAAAATTCACAATGATTATAGGCAGAAGTGCATACCATTTTTAGTATATTTCTATATCACATGAGTATTTAGTATGTATTCCAACTTAATGCCTTACTTGATTTAAGACACTTCATTATTAAATATAGAAATATGTCAATAGATTCGTTTATTTGTATCCTATAATTATAATCGATTGTATTGACTGTTATGTAGTAATAGTAATTTTGTTTTAATTAATCTTTTTTTTTACTTATTATGTTACAATAGTATATCTATATATATAGTCATTTTGGTCCTAATTCATTGAATTAACAGACTAGAAAGAAATGTGTAGGCGAAACATGTTTTTTTAACTTTAAATACTAAATTAACTAACTAAATAAAATACTATTATAGATTCTATTAAACAAAAAATGCTATATTTATTTTTAAATATTTCATACCTATCAGTGATGACATAGACGTTATAGTAGACACCGTTCCCTACATTGTCATATTCACCATGGTTATCATTTTCGTCAGAGATGTCATTGTCAGATGTGTCGTCATCATCAGAGTTGTCATTGTCAGATGTGTCGTCATATTCATCAGAGTCGTCATAGTCAGATGTGTCGTCATAGTCAGATGTGTCGTCATTATCATCAGAGTTGTCATAGTCAGATGTGTCGTCATATTCATCAGCTGTGGTGTAACCGGTCGAGCTTTCATTATCAGCTGTTATGTCATCAGCTGAGTTTTCATTATCAGCTGTTGTGTCATCAGCTGAGTTTTCATTATCAGCTGCTGTGTCATCAGCTGAGCATTCATTATCAGCTGTTGTGTCATCAGCTGAGCTTTCATTATCAACTGTTGTGTCATCAGCTGAGCTTTCATTATCAACTGTTGTGTCATCAGCTGAGCTTTCATTATCAGCTGTTGTGTCATCGGTCGAGTTTTCATTATCAGCTGTTGTGTCATCGGTCGAGCTTTCATTATCAGCTGTTGTGTCATCGGCTGAGCTTTCATTATCAGCTGTTGTGTCATCAGCTGAGCTTTCATTATCAGCTGTTGTGTCATCAGCTGAGCTTTCATTATCAGCTGTCGTGTCATCAGCTGAGCTTTCATTATCAGCTACGGTGTCATCAGCTGAGCTTTCATTATCAGATGAGTTGATGCCATTTGTATTATCATCGCCAACATCATCTTTCTCAAAAGAAATGTCCCTCTCAACTGAAAGGATTAAATTTATTAAAAGAAGTAACTATATTTAAATAAATATAAAAACAATTACGTACAGAAAATAAATGATATCTACATAAATATGTCTCCATATAATTTATTATAATAGTTCAAATCACTATGTCGTTTAAGTTCAGCTAGTTTTAATTCCCTTTGTGTAGCTAATTTAGTCAGTTACTTTCAATTCAATTAAAATCTACGATGAACTATTAATTGTATCGTTCCTGCAATTAAATGGCGACAGGCGACCAACTATTTCAATCAAACTGTAAGTTTGAAGATAATTTTCTAATTGGCAAAGATGTCGTTGCCACATATAATACGAACCCACATTGACGGAGCTAAAAATTAGGGCATTTTGCCTAAATTTAATGGCGCTGACTTATTGAACTAAGTATTCATGATGTTGATAAAAACATGTTCGGTATGATTATATGTACATATTAGTAATGTTATTCATCGATTATATCATTAAGTTCATATTCCAGATTCACGCTTCAAATGTATATTATCGTTACGCTATATCAATATTCTGTAGTATATATATATATATTATTATATATTCTGTAATAATATAATTGTAAAATAAATATAAGTATTTAATGTACGTACAAATGTTCTTTTAAATATAATATGAAGTGAATATTAACGGTTAAAATTAAACACCTCACATTTTTCTGACCTATTTATCGCCTGACGTTCAATTTCTTCGAAAACATTTAAAAAGGGTAGACGACAATAGATGGCTCGAATAAGCTGAAAATAACTTTATTAATATATAATGCGATACATTTAAACGCTTTCAAATGTAGTTAGACGTCATTAGTTAATGTTTGAGCACTCGTTTGAGTACAGCACGGATTTCAGCAGTGAGTCTTTATAGCTTGATATCACCTAGCTGTAGTTCAACGATTGTGAGCTTCTCATAAACATAGAAATATCACATGTCAGTCAGTATGAATGATATTTCTCAAACATTTTAGTTTTCTGTTTTGATTCTATAGTTATAGTTAGTTATATTATAGTTATATTATTATTATATTATCTTATATTATTAAAGTTAAATATAAATGTTACCTATACATGCACATAGTATTGGTGGAATGTTAGAAATACTTCATTCATAATTTATTATATTGAATAATTCCGTGTACAAGGAGGTTATTATTAGAAAACTTACCACTTAAGCTGCTATGCCCAAGAGGAATTGCTTCAGTTGATTCGAAGATATTGTTTCCAAGTGTGACGATGGTTGTCATTAGCAAAAAACAAAGGACGTAGAATTTCATATTTTACGAATTATTTCGGTGTCGTGCGCAAAACTTAAAATAGTTTAATACTTTTTTGCCATAATATATATTTCGCATTTATCAATTCTTGCTTTGAAATATTATATAAGTACTTTAATTTATTTTCAATCATGTTCCAACAATGTTTCAAATGAATAAATTTAAATAATAAATGTGATAAGTATATTATGTATATACAATGATAAGTCTAACAGAATAACATACATGATTGTAATTGTAGAAATATTTTTTATTTACCAAAGTATTTTATCTTTATATTTGGTTTAGCAGAGGTTTGACGAAGTGTTTCATAATATAGGGGGCTTATATACCTTTAAAGTTATATTTAATAATCGTCACTAAATTTTTGTCATTTGAAAATCATTTTACAAAAAATATTTATTAGCTTATACTTCAAAATATCAACAAATGCTGACATTTTGTTTATTTAAAAATAAGTATATATTCAGATAAAAGTTTTCATTAATGTACACACATATTTAGTAGCTATGGCGGAAATATATTTAACATTTTTAACATGGTACTGAATGCAGATACGGAATATATACAAAACTTAAATTTCCGTAAAACTATTTCGCAACTCAATATGCCTTCCATTTTCATTGTTTGATTAAGCTTCTCCGCATAAATTAAAATTTAAAATTTTGTCAATGAAGATTGGAATTTTGTACAATCCAGGAAAACTAACATCTACATATTATGTTAGGCTAGGTAGGTACATGTTATGCCATAAGAGTTGCATAAAACTATTTTACACATTGAAGTATATATATGTATACATATATATAATTTCATATTGAGCATTTAATGAAAAATTATTAGCTAGAAACTATTAAGTATACTGATTTTCCTATGGCTTCACATGCAAAATGAATTCCAATTTAAAACTATTTTACAAGAGAAAATTAATTTATTAATGAATATTTTTTCTATAGATAAATATCGCATAAAAATGAGTATAAAAAGGTACGAATAATACAATACATTCAAAAATACCTGATAAGATATTTTTCAAGTTACTATTTGTTATATTTCATGACCATAACTTAAATCACAGGTATTAGAGATAACAGCAATGTGTCTCATTTCTAGCAAAAGAAATTATTAACCAAAAAATGCCAAGTTTAGGTTAGGTGAGGTAAGATGAAGTTTAATTAACCAAATAAACCAAATCAATTATGTATCTCGCTGGCATAAATAGCATTATTGTTGACGTTCTCAAGTTACAGAAAGAGTTTATATTTTTTATCTATTCAAACTTCTAAAATGTACTCTCATGATATGTAGGTACATGCGGTGGATCTGACAATAAATATGTATAACTTTTAAAATATTCAACATAGAATATTTTACTAAACACTTTATAAAACTAAGCGTTTGTAATAATTGAAGCATGAATGCACATAGACTTCATTATGAACTTTGAAACTAATAAATCGATAAATAGAGTAAATTTACAATCATATAACATTTCTTATTTGTTCGTGAATAAATTAAACATTTATGTATATAAATATTTGACATTAAATGATTTGCAATATTTTATACAGATATTTTGAGAATATTTTGATTGAAAAAAAACAAATATCTTTTATTTTTCACGATATTTGTCTAATTTGTCATGTTAAAAAACTACCCACACCCATACCTACATGTATTAATTTAAAAATATTATTTCATGTCAACATATATTTTGGTGTATTATATGTATTTAGAAATATTAATTAATAGACGATTTATCTTTATATTAATATATTATTTTGATTTACATTTTTACTAAATATATGCGCGCGGAATCATGATTAATAAAATATATTATAAGTACTTTTAACATTTGCTCAAATATATTCATAATTCATTGTTGGCATTAATTTTATTATTTAATGATTTGTGTATTAGGATTTATCTTATACAAATTACATGGATAGGATTTTTAAGACATGATTGTTTGTAATTCATCAACATTCTATTGTTTCTGTTATACACAATAGAATATACATACATATTTACATAAATAATATATATAACAATACCTGTATTTAATTATATTACTATTTTAAAATCATGTCTTTTCATTAAATGATACTTTGAAAGAACAAAGCTGTGCATACATATAAAAATATGAAATCTCACCTGTATTTATATTACCCATCAATTTTCTAAAGTGCTAAAATGTACCCAAAGACTAGCCATGTAGGATATACTAAAATAACGTTAATGAAACTCCTAAATTGATAAACATTTTAAAAAGACTTTCCACATCAAATAATCAAGACGCATTTTTATTTTATTTTTATTGTTAATGAATAGTTGGTTCAGTCAATTATATACTGAGAACCTCCATTTTTATAGACGATAAACATCTAACAATATTGTGCAATGAACAATAAACAAGTATCAAATTAAATCTAAAGATTGTTATTATTGTCTAATAAATAGTAACAAACATATAGAAAAATAAAATCTTAAATTTATTAAAATTACGTTAAAATAGCTGTGTTTTCAACATTTTTATTCAATTTTTCCATTTCATTGGTCAAATCGTTTTCGTCTGGTTTCTGGTTGTAAGCTTCATTTCGTTTTGAAGAGTGTGTCTTAGAGGACAGCCACAATATATTACTGGCCCAAAGATACACATTTGCTGCAATGAAAAACGCCAAAGAATATGATCTCGTACATTCATAGATTTTTGACGCAAGCGGGCCGCCTAGAATACAAGGTATAGAGACAATCGCCATCCAAATCGAAAATATTATTGGATCTTTATTTGTCCCAGTAACCAAATAAGTGGCGGGGTAGGTTAAAGGCCAAATCGACCCTTCGACGGCTCCCAGACAAAAGGTGACAACATATAATCCACAAATAATTGCAACATCATGCACCATATATTCTAAAAGTCCAAGAGATATATGTGTCACGGCAAAGCAGCAACAGATAATTTGAATATCGGTATAAACTGGTAAACGATACTTTTCAATAACTAACGCAGTTGAAATCTTTCCGACCACTGCACCAAAGCCGATTGTAATGGAGAAATATCTTGGTGATACAGCCGGATGAGTTGTTAGTTTATGTGTATAGTGAGTCAAGTGCACATATGGTGTGCTGTAATTTATTATTATTAAAATGGAAGCCACTAACCATACAATGAAATCTCTTTTAATTAAAACACTTGTTACAGACGGCACTCTTAAGGACATTACACTTTTCGATTTAACTTCTTGAACACAGCCATTATGAATATTTAAGGATGAAACTGAGTCCTTCAATTCTATTTCAGTGTCTTGTGTGCCTGCCTTTTCGTTCGAATACACCGGAGTGAACAGCAGAAAAAAAGACATGTAAGCGGCAGACAGCAACAAGGAATATTTGGTGCCAAATTTTTTTAACAATAATTCTAATGAAATTGAATTTATAAATGTTAAGAAACCAATTCCAATAGAAACTACGGAGATGGCACCAGAAACCCTTTTTGGGAAACGTCGAGAAATGCTCACAAATGTATTGAGACTAATTCCAGCAGTGCCGGTTCCAACGGGCAGCACGTACGTGAGATACCAAAATCTCACATCACTGACAAAAGCGCTGGCAATAAATCCAACTATACAAAAAACTATTGAAATGAAATAAATCCAACGAAGGCCTAGAAAGCGCATTAACGGGGCCACCACTAACGCCCCCGAAAATGAAGCACAAAACAAGAGGGACCCGATTAAAGAAATATGAATTTCGTGTTCCGGCATTTCTTCAACGAGGTGGTGGTAGAGAACTGAATAAGAGTAACAATGACCCCAAACTTGACCATAAATTAGGAACGATCCGATCATCAATAACCATGTTGTTAGTTTCTCAGCCGGCATTGAATCTAAAAAATATAAAGCATTAACAATATATAATTATATATACAATAATTGTATACAAAACTAATTAAAAACACTATAACAACATTCTGATTTTATATATATCGATAATAAGAATGTGATGATGTTAAACATTTAATAAATTCAATGCTTTGTATTTTTGTGTGGCAACCTATAATTTTTTACATTATTTTATGGCCACCTAATTAAAAATTACCAACAGTAATAATGTTTAAATTAATCATATTGTTTAATAAACCAGATTATTATTAAAATTGTGTAATTATTTTCATATTATCCGGAAAAGCATTGAGGACTTTTAATTTAATAATTTTATTTTAAATACAGACACTTATGTAATTCCTATGCAAATTTGAGATGGAACGAACCATTAGTAATATATATATATAAGATCACATATATATATACACACATTATATATATATTGTCTCAAAAATTGAACCTTTACCATCTACATACATAGATACACGTACTAACATTTCTATTTACATGTATATAGTTCAATGATAGCACAACCACTAACCGCCCACAAAGTAAATCAGAATGGCCCCCGCATGCCAAAGTAAAATAGGTATTAAAGAAATAGACTTTTGGGATAATAATATAGTCTATAAAAAAATAGTTTAATTGTAGGTCGTAAGTCTGGGTTTTTTTTCAACAGTGAACAGTGTTAATAATTATGTTATTAAAAATATTAACCGCAAACTACATATATATATATATATATATTGGCAAATAAGTAGTAACACCTTAGACCATTGTTGTGTACCAATTTGTATATTTCCTTAAATAATATGAATATTCTTTGTATACCGTATAAGTAATATATATGGCATATTATAATTACCTCATTTAATATATAATATCCAAACCAAAAATCGATGCGTCGCAAATACAGAATATACGCAATAAATAAAAATTTCCGAACGTTCTCTAAAATGGATATTGAAAATGTTCAGTATTAGAAATCATTTAATCGGGTTCTGTAATTCAAGATATCAAAATGTGGTTAATATTATTAGAAAGAATATGAAAATTTTCTTTGAAATGATATATATATTTTTATTAAACTATTTCTATATCCAAATATTGCGTTGGAACATTCAATTATAGTTTTGGAAATACGAATAGTGTTATAATTCTTTAAAATCATATATTATGTCATACTGTAATAACAAAATCATATAAGAAGAAGTCGTTTCAGATCGATGAACAAGGTGATGCAATTATCTGTTTCAATTCCAAACACTTTTAAACAAAATAAATGTAGTCTTATGGACTAAATATCAATATATAATTACATACATATAGGTATAGTCCATATAAGACTACGTCTATTTTGCTTAAATGTGTTTGGAAATTATATAGATATTTCGTATACAGAAAGCATTGGAGAATTCATCTAATAGGGTTTTTACGACGCTACTTTCTTATAGTCAAGGTGCTTAATAATTTTGTGTTTCACGCCGACTAAATTAATGCAGCAATGAATTTGGATAGGTATTGTGAAAATTCGAAGGATACATTTAAAGACATATACTCTTTTAAGGCAAGCGTCGCAATAAAAAAATGTATCAGCAAGGGTGTTCAACAAAATTCATTCATTGCTTGACAAAACATTAAATTGCAGGTAATAAATCTTTCCAGCTATATTGAATTATTTAATATTAATATATTATTATATATTATCTAATTCTCACATTACTTGCGATTTATTGTTTAATTAAGCAATGAAGAGATGTTGTGGAAAACCATCTTGTTGATACATTTTATTATTAGGTACAACACTTGCCTTAAAATAGTATATATCTTTAAATGCATCCTTCGAATTTTCACAAAACCTATCCAAATTCATTGTTGCATTAATTTATTGGAGGGAAACACCACGACCAAAAAAGCAGCGCCGTAAAAACCCTATTAAACAAATTCTCCAAAGCTTTCGACAAAGTGATTTTCTTAACAATTCTAAATACGCTTGTAAATCTAAGTGGCAACCAAACTACATGATTACATGGATGTTACAACGAGGAAGACACAATGCAAATGGAATTTATTCACTTTGTTATAATTGGTCATACGATTTAATATTAGCTTAATAGCAATTATATTTAAGACAGTTATTACTTTGTAGAAATTAAAAAAAGTAAAGCCTTAAATAGCTTAAATAGAATTTCACGGTTAGTAACAACAATAACAAATCAGTTAGACTAGTATGTACTTTGATTATACACTTGTTTGTCTGAAGCGACAGTGAAATATCCAAAACACGAAACTCATATAGCAGGAGGCTGATATATTGTATTTTGGAAATGAGTACCTTTGTGAAAAAAATATCAACAGAAAATATATTTTGTATTCTTAAGACTATTCTGTTTTATTTTCGTGATTATTATTTAAATCATTTTGTACATCCTACCCGTTGTCAATATAGCTGCTTGTAAAGAATTAATCTATCAAAACTTTTGGCTTTCTTTTTCTTTATAAATTCATAGAAATGTAGAAGCATATTTTCTTCCTTTTTTCTATTTACGAATTAGTTTTTAGTAATTAAAACTATTACCATTAAATAATGATTACAAATAATTAATAAATAATCCAAACTGTAACATAAAATAAATTTAAATAATTCACTCACTTTATTTTATAAGAATATTCCTGTTGGTTAAAGTCAATCGGAACTGTATTTAATTAAATGGAGCAATTTATTATCTTTCACGTCTATCTCACATTTTCTAAAATCAAATATGTTTCAAAAGGAAATCAGTCAAAATCTGGTGCTTTATATATTAAAGTTTACGCTAGTATGTACTACATAATTATATGTTTGGTATAGCTGCACTATTAAACTGTTGAAATATAATTAATTAATTACATTTATATACTCCATATGTATGTAGTGCAACTTGTATGTGTGACACTTTGTATTTTTTTTTTACTATAGACCAAAGCGTCAATCTTGACACTATGTCTAAGTTTTAATGGTTACCACGATATTTTATTATAAAAATAATGCTTAAATCTAGTTTATAAAAATATCTAGTTTAAAGTCTACATCTGTAACAGCCAGTAGATCGAAGCAAGTTTCGACTCAACCCGAGAGAAAAAACTATGACTGAGGTTTTTTGACTAGATCGAAGCGAGTCGAGATTTTTTAAGAAAAAACCGCAGGTGAAAAACTACGCCAGAGGTTTTTTTGACAAGATTGAAGCAAGTCGAGTTTTTTTCTAAAAATAACTCGGATGATGTATTATAACGACTTTCTACTCGACCACGTGGTTTTTTAAGACTAGGCAGGATACATGGTTTTATTTCTTTTAAGGCGTTCTGTTTTTACTCGAAACACAACTACTACAAAAATATATACAAGAATTTTGCGATATTCGTGTTGTCCACACTGTTAACTACTTGCACATGCATTTAATTACTGTATTAATTGAAATGAACCGTGATTAATTTCAAGTTGGTAAAAAAACTCGGAAATTGGGTAATAAATACTCC
>JAYRBW010032059.1:0-12100 GCA_036023295.1 Invenusta paracnida
ACTACTGTGAGATTATCTATAGCTCAATTTATAACTAGGTGGCCCTTTTAAGCCAAGGTAGAGCAAATAGGGTTAAACAAAGTTGAAACAATTTAAATGATAAAAACTCAATTTATAGTTTTATTCAACAAATAAAGATTTCGCTTTAAAATCAAAACCATAGGATTATGAGTATAAATCTACCGTCTTAAAAAGTGATTAATTAATTTCAAGCAATTAGTGATAATAATTATTAACTAACCGATTTCGGAGGGTTCAACAGCTGGTTGGTGCCAAACTTTTATTTGAGGAAGGGAAGCAAGGAAAGCTGTGGGTGAGGATTGGACTCGTTTGACTTTTTGTGAAGCTGCTGTTTTTGTGGTCTCCTGATCACTTGGGGCTGTGAGACGAGGCATTCTGGCGGGATAAGGGGGTAAATAACAGAGAATGTTCATTTTATATTATAAATTCGCGATAGGCAGACAATACCATAATGTATGTGTGCTAATGATAGATTCTGCTTCTGATCCTTTCGCTGTTTCGGATGTTCTGTGAATCATCAATGTCATTTTTAAAACAACTAAAGTATCCTGGAGCAGCATATTTAGTGAATAAGATAAAATATAATAGATGAAGCACAAGCTGCTGAAATAAAAGTGTATTTTGCACAAATTTTCGGAAGAGAACTAAAGCTTTATTTGATCATCTATTAATACACACAAACAAACAGAAATAATATAAATCAAAATGTAATGAAATATCCAAATACTCATCACTTACATAACCCAAACTATGTATATTATTATTTATACCATAAAAAATGAAAATTTGAAAAACGTATAAGCATTGGTAGTTATACTTATAAAAATTTATCGCTTTTAGCAAATCTTTTATAAATTTATCTTTATAAAAAAATGTCTAAGTTCTTTCGTTTATTAATACTCAAGATATTAAAAAAGAAGTCTATAAAAACATCTAATTTAAGTATTGAAAAATCCAATTCAATAAAATTTGAAGTCATAACACTAAGACCATAATAGTTGCATACCCTTCACAAAAAAGTACTAAATAATCCTAAAATTACCGCCATAAAGCATAGAAACACATAAAAACATAACTGACAAAAATTAGAATTAAAAAAGTTAAAAATATAATAAATAGCTAAAATATATGGTATGAAAGAATACGTTTTTTATAAACAATACTTTTATACCTAAATAATTGTATATTTTCATGTTATATTAACCACCAATATTTTTTTTTCGATTTTCAAAAAATGTACTCACAATTGTTCATTCTCCCGGACAAAGGCTTCAATGGTGTCAATCAGAGCATCTAGCTGGCCCACTGATGCCTCTCTTTCCGCATCCAAGGCTTTCTGCTTCTCAAGTTGCCGCTCAACAGTGGCCAGACACCAAGAGCTAGCATCCACAGAGAGACCGCTTGCACTCAGCTCGTTGCCTAGGAGATGGACGGCTTCTCTAGAGGCCAAGATAAGACTGGAGCAGGGAAAAGTTTAGATCATAGAGTTAACAATCGTTATAGAGGGAGCATTCATAAACTCTCGTGTATTCTTACACACTAGTAGATAAATAGCATTGTTTTAATGTTACCTTTGATGGATCAATTTAGATATATAAAAAATAGTGATAGCTAATTGTTCCTTTTTATGTATTAATAAATTGAGCAACATAATTATATCCACGTGTTCGTAAATCAAAGTTTTATATATTCATCTTTCAAATAAACGAAATACTTAATATTATCTAAAAATATATCTCGTATGTCGCCAGTATTAAACATATAGAAAGAGATCAAATTCAGCTTATCAATTGAAATTAAGAATACTTCCTAGTTCCAGACACTAGAAATATTCATCATAGATTTAATGTAGCATGTATTTAAATACACTACCTAATGCTTTCGTATATAAAAAGAAATAATAAATGTAAGAAACAAGACACAATCTATTATTAAACGTTAATTATGGTTTATTGTATTATTACAGCATTGTTCTAATATTATCGTTTACTTCGCAATTTATTTTTTTAAATACCTACTACTAATTTTCTAATGATGAAATTGTTTTCTTTTAGCTGGAAATTCTATAAACTTTCAATTTGGAATTCGATAATCTTTAATCTTCCTGGCAAATAAATCGTCTATTAAAATTAATCAATAATTTATTTATTATTAAATGAAATGCCATGAAAAATAATTTAAACTATCATAGTTACCTATCCATATTTAATATTCCATCGCGATGCGGATTACTCAATGGTAACTGAAAAAAAAATATATATATATGTATATATAAATATATATATAAATATATGTATGTATAAGCCAAATTAATAATATGTAAAAAATATGACAATTAAACACAAAATAATGAATAAAAAAATTGTAATATTTGTGAATAAAGTTAAATTATTATAAATATATAGCTAAATATTATAATGTAGCTTACATTACGACGTCTCATAGACGCTAGCAATAGATCTGGAATCTGGACTTCAATATCTTGTCCCCTTAGTTTCACATTTGCTCTACGACCATCAAGAGCCTCACGAACAACGGTACGACTCTTAGATAAGGAATCCAGTTGTTGATTCAAGTGGGACCAATTTTTGCGAATCTAATATTGTTTCGTAGTAATAAAAAATGTATATACTACTAGTAAAAAAGCAAGTAGTCTATAAATTTTACGTATAAAATAATGTATATATTGAATATTACCTTTTCAATCCGCTTTGATTGAAATGCTTTGAAATCATTACTGTTTTCTACACTTGGTTGAGGCCTAAATTTGTTGCAGAGATTACATTAAGGAAAATACTTTTTAATAACAGTAATATTATTTTATTTTGAAAACGAATCTATCAACCAACCTTCCTTTTCTTGATGCCGAAACCTGTTGTTTCTTTATTTCATGAGATAATCTTCCTTCCCACTCCTTGGTAAGGGCGACAAGATCATTGTAATCTTTCAGAAATCGCCTGCGGTATGTGTATGTAAAATATAAGTAAAATGAGTAAATGTATCAGTTAAGATTGGCATCATACCTCATTGTCTGCTGGTAGTATTGATGTTCCCTAACATACTGATTCGAAGATACTAGGAAAGCTTGTCGCTCTTCGGCGATTGCAGCCTCTAAATTGGAGGAAATATTCACATCATCACCAGCAACCGTAGGTCGACTCAGAAGACTTGTCGAACAACGTTCTGTCAATAATTTAACAAATAATTAGACAGTGTACTTTACTACTATAGAGATACCTACAGTACTACTAAAACAATCTATTGTTTGGCAAAATAGATAAAGAAAAGCAAATTACACAAATAACAAGAGAATATGAACTTACTGAACTTTTTTGTCATTTGACATTCCATGACAAAACCGGAAAGCTTTGATAATAGTTCATATATCTTTTCTCCCGCGGGACTAATTAAGAGTGATGGTGGAAATTTGGGCAACTGAGCTATCTGGAATTAAAAAAACATGAACTACTCAAACATACTAAAAGTGAATTTATTAAATAAAATTTATTATGTACATATAGCATCACATAATAATTCCAATGTTTAGAAGAATGCCATTGTCAATATTAAATAAACATTGCTTTTTACATTAAAAAAGAACGTTAATATTATAATTTATTTACATAGTCTATCAACATAGGACAATATACTCTCAATGCTGCTAAGAAAAATTGTATTGCATTAAAAATGATATTTTACTTCAGAAATATCCTTCAGCCAATTGTTAGATATTTGTGTGAATTCTTGCTCTTGCTTTCGTGTTGTAACCGGCGTGCAATTTCTAAAAATTTATAAAAATGTGTTTAGAATATTTACCTCCTCTTGCCAAACTATTGTTGCTGTTATAAAATAGAAAAATCCATATTACTCACTTAAACTGTTCTGTACACTTTTTATGATTCAGTTGGTCAAAAAGAAAATAAAGTATAAATTCCAAAACTTTCCGATTAGGAGAAGCAAAAATATCCCTGTGAAAAAAATTAGATAAAGAAAGAAAAGTGAACAAAACAATAGATAAAAAAGTTAAATATAACAATATATATAATATTTATATAAGCATATATATTTATCGAATTACTTGTTGAAATGCATCCGACATTGTCTTTCAATTGGTGTTGGATCAAGACCCAACAGATTTAAATTTGTCAAAAAAATTTGTTTCCAGCACAACATTTCTGAAGATCTGAAAAAAATTATACTATATATTCTTAGCTTATATAACCAACCCAGCACAGTTCTGATTAATAAAACTATCAACAAATTATAATGTGGTTATCAATATACATAATATTATCCTTGCTTGTGGAGGGTGTCCATCCACAAAGCAATTTATTTATTAGATATCAATAAATCAATTTTATGTGTGCATACCAGCAGGAATGTATGCCTCTTCTTTTGTCATCTGCAGGTAATATAATTTTTTAAAGTTTACAAAATGTATCAATCAGATTAATCACAAAATGTCTATTATAATTCATTGTTCATAATCTATCATTTTATTCTGCCCACATATACGTTTTACAATTAACTGTAATATAGTAAAAGATCTATTCCTGAACAGACCATAGTTCACAGACCAATGACCATACAAAATAGATTACATAAGTTAATTTTCATTGTTTTTACTACAATTGGATGTGGACCATATATATGTGGACATCACTAGTTTGAAATATATTAAATACTGTTTTATTAATTTATAAAATTATTTATTTTATACTAAAATAACAAAAAATAGTATTTCAATAATATGTAGTACAATTATTGTTTTTTTTAAATACATAGTATAATATCTTTAAAATCCCTTTAAGTAATATTTTCATTGCATTGTTCATTTTTAATTATTGACATATATATTATAAAAATAAATATTTGGTCTGTAGTATTTCTGATTTGTTTTAAAACAAGACAATAATGTGAATTACCATATTAAATTTGTTTATATAAAATTACCATTTACTTGTTAAATTATTTTCAATAAATTTTCAATAAAAAAAAGAAAAATAGACATAGAATCCCAAATATTAAAGTGTATTGCAAAATGGTTCTTATATACATGCAGTCTATTCTGGCTAATCTAGAATTGCCTACATAGATTAGAAACTTAGGACTATTATGGACAGAAACTTAGAATGGAATTTTACCTCTAAAATGTTGTGCTGTCAAGTCTGAACACCAACCTCAGGATTTCATACTGACTGAGAGATTTTATTCTGTATTGTTCAGATAAGTAAATTAAGAGCAATGCAATTCTAATATTGTCAGTTTATTGTCTAGTATTATCATTGTTTAGTTCATTGAATTAGATGTCCAGAAGCACTATCTGATATATTAAAACTGAAAATAACAGCTTATAATTCTTGAGTACACAAATCCTACACAAATGGAATTTAGAACAATTTAATATTTATATCTATATAACCTAAAATTTCCTTTTATCAGTGAACTGTCACTGACAATGTTGTTGAGTCAGAAGAGACTTCTCCTTTGCTAGCTTTATTGCCACAATATGGGTTAGTACCAGAAACTTGTTATTCTGTTTCTACTGTTGTTGTAGTACTCTGGCAACAAGGTATCGATTCCTACAAAAAATAAGTCTGATAATTTGGTCTCAATAAAGAGTGGAGAGTATATCCTGAACCAGGACAGACAGTCATAAACTGTTCCCATTACTGCCACTCCTTGATGCAGATAATGCACTGTAGTGATCAACAATGAATCTGGATGTCAGGTTGTCCATAGTATAGCCTTTTTGGTCTAAAGTCATGAGCCATAACTTATTTGATTAGATGCAGCATAATAGGCAAGAGTAAATTTAGAATAAATAATATAGCATTAATTATAATGCATACATACAAGTTATAATAATCATACACAATGTACTATACATTTGTCTATCTCATAGCTTGGTCTCTAATTAATACAGGCATTATTTACAGTATGTTTAATACACAATATATATATAATGCAAAATTGATTTTGAAATTACTTTATCAATTGCTTTTAGCAATTTATTTTCTAAAAATTTATGGAAAAAACAGACAGCAAAACAGGTCATAAATTCAAAAGTTATACTTGTATTTAAATATTATTAACATTAGATATACCTAGAATTCAAAATAGTATTATGACTTTTATTACCAATCTTTAAAATATACAGATTATTATTATAATCTTAGTCTGTTTAAGGCAAATTTCAATTGTGCCTTAAGTTACACTATAGTAATATTATAATTTATGAGTATAAGTAATAATAATACACATTAATTATTATAATAAAATGAGTATTGAAATTCAGTTGATAAATTAAAATAGTATAGAAAAAAGCAAATATATTTTTATCATTTTAAATTGTACAGCATAATTTAGTTAATTTAATTTAAATGTAAATGTAAATTTATATAGGATTAAACTGATACTGTGATCAAAATAGACTTTGGAATTTTTTACAATATTTTTATCAAGTGAAATAACTTTTTATAAAGACATTTATAAATTATAATGTTTGTACTTTTTTAACATTTTAGAGATACACATAATATTTCTTTCAATTTTATCAATATATTTAAAAAATTAAAAATTGATTTTTAGTCTATATAGGTATATATGCTTTACCTTTAGTTTCATAATTCTTTTGTCAATATTATACTTCTTTATATAAAAAATGATAGAATATTTGCTTTTTTGTCAATCTTGAAAAAGTTGGCTATAATTTGAATTTTTTCATCAACACATTAAAAGTTTTAAAAAAATAATAATAATTTCAAAACGTTGTATTGAAGTATAAATTAGAAATCAATGAATTTTAAAGAATAATTTAACAAGGGTAATAATGCTAAACCCAGTAGAGGAATGATTGGAATACATTGTTTTTGTACAGCTGATGGAAAAGGTACTGCTATAAATATGTATTAAAAAGAGGATTAAAATACTAAAATCTGCAGTAGTATCTGTTGTTATTTGAGCACTGGGAAATTGTTATTAATATTGTCACTAATTGTTAACAGATTATGGAGACAACCAACCATGATTATGAAATTGAAACTAATAGCAATGATATAGCTTGTGCCTAGAATACTGTAACTAAAGAAATTTATTATTTAACCCCCTAATATTTCTAGAAAAAAAATGTATAGCTGACTTGTTTATGTTTAAGGTCATCCATTTTTTATTTATTGTATATTTTTATATCTTATATACTAGTAGAATACAGTACATCTTTGCTTATAGTTTCAATAGGCCATGCAAGTGAGCAACTCCTCTGATTGGATGAGAGCATATCCATTGGTGACATAGTATAAGCGTTAGTTTCTTTGCATACAAATAAGCTATAATTTCCCGATATCAAACACATTTTATTAGTTATTTTTCAATATGGCCAGTTTAATTAGAATAAGTGATGTTGTAGAATTTTGTAAGGATGATCTAAATTGTATAAAGAACGGAGAGGAAAGATACGAGAGCGGCCGCGTACTCAAATAGAATGTAACTAATGAAGATATTTCTGCTTTCGTTCAAGCTTCTATGAGAGATAAAGCCTACAAAGTAATAATTAATCTCAGCAGTTGCGGAAAAATAAAAGATGCTAAATGTGAATGTCCAAGGGGAGAATGGATTTGCAGTCATATTGGTGCAACATTGATAGCCGCAACGCGCAAAGATTTTAGTAAAACTGATATTCCTCAGCAGTGGATGAAACATCCAAAAAAATTGCGAACGGAACCTACTAAGTTTTCAGAACAATTTCCTGAAAAAAACCCAACTTTTTCAGCAAGCAGCCGCCTTACTAACAAAGAAAATTTAACCTTTTTGAAAAATTGTTTTCGCATTGCATCCAGAGTTAGATGTCAAGAAAACCGGATTATGGCTATTTCCTTGTGGTTTTCTCGCCTCCTCTCCCGATGCAATCGCTCAGGATCGTACTGATATTAATATGAAGTATGTTTTGGAGATTAAGTGTCCATACAAACACAGAGAGAGAACAGTAAAAGAAGCCAACGAATACGAAAAAGAAATGAAAGCGTTACGATATTTCCCTTTGACTGAAGCAGGTGAAATAAATACTAGTCACAATTATTATCACCAAATTTAAGGCCAACGAATATTGAAACCGCAATACTAGTTTTATGGACGTCAAAAGAGTTATTCAAAGTAAAATTGTTGTGCGCAGCGAAAAATGGGGACATGAAAATCTAAAAAAATGAAACACTTCTACATGCTAAGTCTATTCCCCGTTTTGTGCGGATCTGATACTTAGTTTCTTCTTTTCTATATATATACCTACTTTCCCAAGAGAACGCGATAACTGTCCTATTAAGGGCAAGCTCCTAAGGGACACAAAAGCAACAAACATTTTTTTACGTTTGTATAGCTAGGTACAGAAAATATAGTAGCTCTTGAATAAAAAATTAATAATTGAGTTAACTGATTTCACTAAAACGGGAAAATGAGATTTGCATTTAAAAAGTTTTAATGAAAGCAAATTTCTCACTAAATATAAACTTTGAGAAAAATTCGAAATTTCTGGAGAACAAAATAATAGATTACTGTAATAACAGGTATGCTACGTATCATTTTAGACATTTTTTGTTAAAGTATGATTTGCAGTTTCAGGTTTATTCATATTAATGTACATGACCATTTCGTCTTTTTGCTCTCCCATAAATTAACCAAAATTGATTTAGTATCTGATTTCAAGAAAACGGCGACGAATTATACCATTATCCTGAAAGAATTGGGGAGAATGATGAAACTGCAGTTTTTGGAAGAGGATTTTCGTGCATAGTTGATTACTTTGACGTAGCTGCTGAGTTCTTTAAATCAAAGTCATGTACCTGTTTCACAGTTTCGCTAGGCTGAAGTATGTGAAAGAGATAATCACCTCCGAAGTTATATTCAAAGATAATTTTAAAGTCGACGAATGTAGCCATTTTTCATTGACTGCAACTATATTTTTATGTCGATCAGTTTGTTGGCTCGTTGAACCCCCTGTAACGCTTATGTCTTCAGTTAAGGCATTTGGAATCCAACATGCACTTAAACTTTTCAAGTGGAGACTTCCTGATGATGCATTGTACGATCATATTAGGAATCTCTAAAGAGGCGTTAATAAATTGCACAGAAGCAAAATGATCATTTTCTATTTGTTCTCTTACTCTTTGAACATTATGAGATATAATTATTGGTACTTTAAAAAATAATCAATGACTAAAAACGTATCGTTTATATTATTTTAGTGAATTGCCTAAAACTCTTGGCTTACATTTTTTGACGGTCGTTTTCAATAATCAATGATTTTATCAATAAAATTATTCATTAATATAACAAATATATTAGATAAACAATATAAAATTAAAAATTCCCCTGTATTTCGCAATAACATATTTGTCCTATTTGTGTTTCCAATTTTAATGTATGTAGTGCTAATGGGAAGATACCCAGCTGGTCACTTATTATATTATATGTGGCGTATCCTATCAAATTTTATAGCCTGGGCAATTTAATCAATTGTATTGCTGTAATGATGATTATATTTTAGATAAATTCTACTCACCTATTTATCTGTCTAATGAACAGATAATGAACAGATAATGACCGTAAAATAACGTTCGTAAATTATTTAATGTATTATGCACCTTTTCCTTTGTAATTTTTCCAAGGCACTTGAAACGATATGCCATTTTATTTTAAACATTGCATTGCGCGAAACATCAATTGAGATTGAATAACTAACTAACGTAATTTAAACTTTATCTATTTCTATACATTTTTCTCATTCGTATAGTTATTCGAATTAGTTATCTATTTTCATTTTTATGAAATTTTCATTTTTGAGATATGGTAGACTGTCAAATATAACAATTGGTAAATCATTAATGTTTTCTGAAATTTTAATGTCAGATAGATATTATTATAGTTTTAAATTCCGAGAAACATTTATATACAGTATATAGATAAGCTTTCCTGAAATACACAATTAATATTGTTATTATTTATAATTATTATGCCTATACGACGAAAATTAATTGTAAATGGGCATATTATGTACACATATTAAAAGTAAGCAAATAAACTCTAATAGTTTGTCGCCAAGAATATATTTCCGAATTCCTATTTATTAGTAACTTTATAAACTTACGAAGACAAGATCTTCCATCTTGATATTTGCCTAGATTTTTAATTTACATCTGTGTATCATAATTGACAACGCAAGTCAAAATGTTAGTAAACCTAGACATATTCTAGAATTTCATCGATTCGTGAATTGCAAGTTTTTCATTTTCTTTGACATCTGAATTATCTAAATACTATTATTACTAAATACATTGATAACGTTTTATTTGTTAAGACAAAGTCTCTGTATTCTCCAATTTAATACTACATATTAACTTATACACCAAAGGATATATGCATTCCGTATAATTCTTCAGTTAAAATATTTAAGTTTAATTTGATGTAACACTTAAAATGTAATTGGTCTAATTACAAATTTCAAGTTTTGCCAACATCATCTTTCAAATATGCTAATTAAATGTTGTTTACCTTCGTGATTTATGGAAGATATGCAATATATATATATAGCAGATATATATAATATAAATTGTCTATAGCTAGTAAACTTTTAAAAATTAGAAAATAAAATGATTTCTGCTAATGTGGCTTGTATTTTGGTCCTTGCTCTACTGATAATTAATGCGGTAAGTTTCGAAATATATTTTTTATATTATCTTAGTTTTATTAAGGAATTGACTATTTTGATGCACTCATGATATATGTATTAAGTGCACTAGACAAAAAATTGATTATTCACATGTATGTGTAAGATAAAACATGTACCCACATACGATATAGTAAAAATTGCTCGCTTTATTTTATTATTAAACAAATTGAATTCCCTGGAATTGAAGTATTAAATGCATACATAGTATGTGGCTACTACACACATTTTTGTTCATATAATAATTATATTTAAGCTGAAACGGTTTTAAACATAGTAATCGGATTTAGTTCATCCAGTTTATCTATAGTAGTGGCGTCTATACAAAGGAATAACACAGTCGAGTCGGTATTACCGAGACAAAAAGACAGATTGTCTGTTTATACCGATAACATTGGATATAAGGGAAAAGATCCCCAACTGCAATCCGATCTAAGAAAACATATTCAGTGAAGATATTTTTGTAAATTTGTAGACACTAAAAAATCTAAAATAAAATATTCACATTTTCTGGATATTATCTACAGTAACGGTTAAGGATATATACATGTTCTGTGTTTTAGATTTTTTACTTAAGATACAAATAAATTAAAATTTATTTAATTATAATTTTTAATAATTAATTAATTAATATTGTAATAATACACATGTTTGAAAACTGTTAAATCTGGACAATATTCTCGTATTCTATATAAATTTCTGCATGTACAAAAAAGGGTTTAATTAATTATATATATATATACAGTCGTGGCAAAAAGTTTAGCATCACTAGTGAAAAAACCAGTAAATCCATAATCTATTGAAATTTATTCAGTTATTGATAACTTTATTGTAACATAAGTATAGTAAAGCACTACAAATGTCATTATACAAAACTAGACTGTGAGTACATCATAGTTAATACTTAGTATGTCCACCTTTGGCCTGGATGCAAGCCAGCAAACGTCTAGGAATGGAATGCACCAAGTTTGTTAATTAGTCAGGGGATATCTTTTGGGTCCATACCATCTTTATTTTCTCTATTAGGTCTGGAACAAATGCTGGCTTGAGCTCTGTAACGCAGTTTTTGACATGATCTCATACATTTTCGATCGGATAAGATTGAGATTTAGGGAATTGCCAGGCCAGAGCCCCAACACCTCAATCTGCTCATCACGAAGCCATTTGGTGACAGCCTGTGCTGTGTACACAGGAGCACCATCATGTTGAAATAGGTACAGTTGTCCCAGTGATATTCATGAAGACACGCAGCTTTTCCCGAAGTATTTGTAGGTAAACCTGATGATTTATTGTTGTCTTTTGAGGCATGAACCATAAACCACACCGTGCTCCTGTGCACACAGCATAGGCTGTCAGCAAATG
>JAYRBW010032070.1:0-12100 GCA_036023295.1 Invenusta paracnida
AGTTTATAAACATACCAAGACATATACAATAATTTCAACTAGTTTTTTTACTAAACAGCAATATTCTAAACATTTTATATTGGTACACTAATAAATACTCTTAAAATTGTCCACGAGTTTTGTGTATAATAAAATATGTATTAATTTCCCTTGTTTCGTTTAAACTAGGTCTCTGGGCTGCATCCTGTACGAAATATGTACCAAAATAAAATATTACAATGCAAACATTCGAGGACAATTTTGTGGACCAACATTTGGAGTATTGTCGGACATTTTGGAAAAGTGATCAAAATATTCATGCTTGAATAATGTTTTTTTATGCAGAAAATTGTCGTTTTATTTGTCAAAGAAATTACTTTGGTGACAAATAATATTAATAAAATTCACACTAATGTCGATTATATATTTATTATCTATAACTATAATTATTAGTTATATTTATTATTTATTTTGCACAGTAATATTCAAAAAACATAATACAGGTTAAATTTCGCAATATAAAAATAGAATTAGTTTATTTGTTCTTTCTTTACAAACTGTGATGTAGTTATACCATAAATTATATATTTAACTTCGTTTAAATAAATTACCAAATATATCGAGAAGGATTTATAAAAAGATGAAATTATTTGAGAACATATTTCAAATAAGATAATACAATTTTGTAAAATATGAACTCATTAAATTTGTGGTAGAACGTTATTTTGAAAAGTAAATAGTCATAAATGGTTTAGATTATACCAACATTGGTAGCGTAAATATTGCATCTCATTTGACGAAATAGGATATGTTCAAAATTTTAATAGAATATTTTTTTCATGATGAAGTTAATTTATTCATAAAGCACAAAATGTCTGATTTGAAGTAATCTTTATAAAAATGAATAATATAAATATTCATATTTTATTTTGCAGAATGTTGGCGGAAAATCCGAATGACAGAGCTACAATATCCGACATCGTAGAATTTGTTGGTAAGTTTAAACATTCAGATTGATCATAACTCAAAGTTATCATTAGCTGGAGTGTCATCCTTAAATTAAAAGTGTTTTGTATAAAAAATATATTTATATCTAAATGTCTAAATCTTAAATGCATAAACCAAATCTGTTATAAGTATTTTTATATTCAGAGAACTTAGCATGAACTAAATATAAATAGGTGTATCTCAAAACTCTCTAAAAAATGTATTTCTTAAGATTGTCAAAATGATATATAAATATTCAGTAATTTTCTGTACGGCTCTGAACCAGTTCGAAATGATATATTTATGTAATAATATAACTATAATTAAATATGTATCTTTAATGTATGTTACAAACATTTTAATATTATATTTTTATATCTTTTATAACAGGTATTCTTGTACCAGACACAAAGTTGTCAAAAGGAAGATATGAAGTAGAACAGAGACTAAGGAATGGAGCATCTAGTATTGTGTATCAGGCTACGGATCACGAACGCGGGTATGTATGCAATCTTTCGAAACATATAAACCTTGACCAGAAAATAATATCATTCTATTTGATATGTATCGATTTGTTGTATGTGTAGTTGCAGAAATCAATTGACCACCAACTCTAAAATCCTCTGTGTCTTGTTTACAATAACATGATTGTAATTAAAGCAGAACATCATTTTAATCGTTTTTTTTTAATTTGTGCATACTTAGTAATTTTAAGTGTAGTTAAATTGTGAACCAAATTATTGTGTAAAAAATAGTAACTAATATATAAAAGTAACTGTTATTGGTATAACCCTAATTTAACTCAATAATTGATAAACCCAATAGTTACCAGTGTCCTATTTATAGGACAGACTAAATATACATATGTATTTCTGATATATATGTCATTCTGCATGAAACCACTGAATTATATATGTAAATATAAATCTTTAGACAAGTCATTTATTATAATTAGCTGGATATATTTTGAAAGTTAATGCGATATTTGAATCAGTTTCATTGTTTTAAATGGCGTCATTTTGTGTCACAAAATCGTAACAAAAAGTGAGACTCATAATATTTTACTGACTTGTACCAGCAAAGATGTTATATATTGTAAAGTATTGTTATCACTATGCTAGTTAACTTCATCGTGTCTATTGAGAGTGAGTAAAATAATTCATAGAACACACAATTCCTTAGGAGCCGTATTAAACATTTAAGGGGTCATTACGTTCAAGCAGCCATAATTACTAAATGAAAGAAAGTTTTATCTTAATTATAAATAAATCAGTAAATGTCGTTTTAAAGTACTAATTATTTAAATGAGCGGATAAAGTAAATATGGCGACCATAACACGGGTGAGTCTATTGTTAAAATATATATGACAACGAGTATAGAGATGAGTCTAATGTCCACGGATAGGCTTAAATTTACATTGTATAATTCAAAATTCAACTAATCAAAGTGAAATTTGCAAACATATATTTCATCATTCTGAATATTTTACAATATCGCATTGTGCTACCAACAGTATTATTATCGTATATAGACTATAATAACAGAGATCAAGGTCATGTGTATTTGTAAACCTGACGGTTTAGAAAAAGAGTAAAAGTTTAAAATATATAAAATGAATATTATATACAATTAGGAAAATAACACATACAAAGAAATCGAAAATTGCAAAACGGATATAAACAAAAGCTACAATATAAACGAATTGTAATAAATGCAATAATATGTCTATAAATGTTGCTATAACTTTGTTTTGGCAAAATGAAATTAACTACTTTTGAGAGTAGATGTCATTTGAGATATTTCACACACGGAAAAACGAATTAAACTATGAATTCTGCAGTCAAATTAAAAAGAACAAATTATGCGACATATTAATGACATATAGATGACATATAGATGAGCGACATACATATACTCGAAAAGTAGATCTTACCACATCCATTGCACTGTGAATTCCACGCTTTGCAGTTATTCCTTGAGTTGGCTGCGAAGTGTGAATTCGAACCACATCTATAGAATGAACGTGTATTTATCGATTCCATGATCGCTGAGCTTTTTAACTGTCGGGATGCGTTTGTATTCATAAGTTGTTGATTTGGTGTGGTCTTTTAATAACATTGTATTGCAGCAACATCGAAGACTGTTGTGTTTATACTTTGCCTTTCCATTCTAGCGCGCTCGTTGTCTTCGGCCTTTTTAATCGATCAAATGTAAGTTGGGTATCATCTTCCGATAGCAGACGCTCTCCTAGCCAGCCATCAAGAACTCTTATGACTAATTAAATACTGTGAATGCTTCAAAGTTACACTTCCCTTATAAACGATATAACTGGCAGAATAACACAGTTATGCTCTCATTATTAAATTGTCGATATGTATGCCTCTGAGAAAAGCAACCCACAACACAACATAACTAAAAATAGTTTAATGTCACTCTGTGTTTTTTTATTGTGTCCGTGTACACCAGAGTCCCACATAGGAAGATGTTCTGGGAAACACAAGAAGATTGTCATAATGTCTTGATATCAAACTCCACAATGAAAAATCAATTTGAAGAAGTTGTGAGATTCCTGCACTTCCCAAAAAATAGTGAACTTGAAGAAACGGTTAGAGCATCAAAAATTATACTACTTATTTCTGAAATTAACAAAAAAATTGCCAAATATGCACCATTAGAAATGGACATTGATGGTGATAAAAGTATGATAGAATACTACAGCCACTCATCACTGAAGCAGTTTATCAAAGGCAAACCTATAAGATATGGTTACAAAACTTGGTGCCTCAATTACAGGTTAGGATATTGCCTCCAATTTGAAATTTTTCAAAGTATTCTTAAAACATCAAACAATGCAAACGAAAAAGCATTTGTTAAATGTGGTCCAGCAATGATTGAACTTATCAACAGCTTTCCAGAAGAGCTCAACGTTTTGCAATCCGACTTTTTACAGATAATCTGTTTAAAGGTATGCAGCTTATCCTTGGAATAAGCAGCATAAATTACTTCTACACTGGTACAATACCTGAAAAAAGAATCCCAAAATATTTTCAAATTGAAATTAAAAAGAAACTTTTGAAGAAGTGTCGTGGTTCATCGAGCATTGTTTATGATGAAAATAATGAGACAGTCATTGTAAAATGAATGGATAATGCATGCATGGCCCTTGCTTCAAATATAAATGAAGCATTACCCTGAACCTCAGCTAAACGATATTGCCATTCAAAAAATTGTAATTTCCAAGTTGATCAGCCATCTTGTTTGACGATATACAATGCCAACATTGGAGGCAAAGATCGAATGGACGAAAATATTTGGAAATATAGAATACAAATTAAATGCAGAAAATATTATTGATCGATTATTACATGGTGCTTCGATGTGTGTATATCAAATGCATAGCAAATTCATCGCTCTTGGCATCGAGTTATGGCTCTAAGCTACATCAATGTAGACAGATGGGTTCAGGGACTGTAAACAAACATGTTTCAAATAACATTAGATTTGTTTACCAAAACAAGCAATGGAAAGCAATTTCGTTGTGCTTTGCAGTTTTGTACTTCGAAATCCACAACTATCGGCTCCAAATGTTGGGATGGTTTATGTGCCTGATGCTTCAAAATCTGACATAATGAATAACTCAGATTTATATATTTTTTACTTTATTTATAGACTCATGCATTTTTGCTCAATATTGTACGATCGAATTTCTGATCTAATAGCTGCAGATATAATTATATAAATCATATAATTTGAAATACATGTTGTCAATATATATATCTATATGCATACTTTTTATCTACTTTAAAATTGAATGTTTAATTTGGTTCCCAGCAAGGTTGTTTCCGGTGTCATAAAAATAGGAAATCCAGTATTTTCAATAGAATCAGTCAAGGGCATAATTTTATTCGAAAACATTACTTAGGGTGATATGTCATATAAAGCTGATTTATTTAATTATCAAAATAAACAAATTTATACTTTGGGAACGAATTGGAGAATAACATGTTTGATCAATCGAGCAACCAGGTAGCCTAATCGTCTAAGGAGCTGTACAAGCAGTGTCTTGGTTGAGAGGGTCTCTGGTTCAAAGCTTACATTCTACTGATGAGACACAAACAGGTCGAAACCAGTCCAGAATTAGCTATGCTCGATTGATCTACTGTGTTCTCTGTTTAATATCGAGAATAAAATGTTTATATTTCTGTAATAAAGTCTATATACCTTTTTCATAATCCATTACAAACGATTTGCTGTATTATTTCGTACAATTCTGTTATATGATTCAGTGAAATAAAACTACATTTATTTATTATATATTTCCAAAATGTTATCAATAAAATAGATAACACTGGATCATCTTGATAAGAGTATATAATATCAAAGAAAAGTTAATTTTGCAATTGAAATGTATATAAGTTATGTACTTGAAATAATACCACTCAAAATTCTATTTCGTAATAGTTATATATGTATTTATCTCTATTTTAGAAAAACAAGCGTTGCACTCAAAAGAATTAGCTTTCTTTCGAACGATGCATTGAAGGATGTACAGCGACTCATTGAGTTAAAAAGCAAACATGTCGTTGACATGTTGGATGTCTTTCTTGATGATAACAAGACATACATAGTGATGGAGCTTTGCGAGGTAAAAACAACTTGCATCGTGTAATATTTGTTTTTTTTAATATAATTGTACAATATATTACACTTTGATATATTTTTGTTTAGTTTATTTTTCTTAATCCCATTTTATTTTGTGTAGAAAAACTGCTTTAATTGATATATTATTACAAAGTATAATATAAAATGATGTTGAGTAGAAATGATTTGTTTTCGAGATTAATAGTATGAATAAGGAAATTATTTTATTTTTGTTTATTTAATCTAGGGTGGAAGTCTTAAACGTGCCATTCAGAACGGTTATTTCAATAGTAACGATCGTATTTACGATTGTTTCCGTCAAATTGTCCAGGGTGTCCAGTTTATTCATTCGCAGGAGATTTGGCATGAAGATTTGAAACCTGCGCAAGTTAAATTATTATTAATTTCATCACACTATATAAATATTTACTGCACTATGTTTGTTTTATTTTCATATTATAGCTAAAATAAAAGTATAGCAATAAACTTATTTTTTTAATGAATATTCTGTAAACACACTTATTTATAAGTTTATGTGATATCTATTTGAATAGTTTTATTTCAAAGTTTCTAAAATATAATAAATTAAATACAATCGCAAATAACAATCGTTTCGTAATTATAAAAAAAAAGAATATACACTGGTGGCTTCATACAACTAAAGTTATTTACTCGCAGTACGGGAGAGTGACCTTTATTACATTTGAGTGGTAACAAGTTATCCAAACTTCTTTCGGAAGAAGCTTTTGCGCATAACTCAAAACTAATCTGTCCGATTACAGTGACTTACATATTAATTATCTGACTGTAACAGTTACAACCCGTGTGTATTAACGTACTACGCTGATATTCAATGAGATTGTTGGTGAACAGTTAGTAAAGAAAGGATCGTCATCGCCGTGATATATCTGCCTTAGTGCACTACAGGAGCCACATGCACAAAAAAACAGCTGTTGTGATGTTTTGACTTCAATCTAGCCTCTGACTTTAGAATTTTTGTGAAAATTAAATTTTTATATGAAATACAATCCAGTGTTTCTCTACAAGTGTTATAAATTGTTAAAAGTTGATGAATATAATTCACAAATATGTACAAATATTGGTTAACAATTGCTAACCCAATGTATTCTTAGAAGTATTTTATATTGATAAATGTTCTCCAACTATGAAAATTAGGTATATATATCTAGTTAGAGTTATAAAAATACATATATTGTTTTATTGTCACAAATTAAAATGTAGAAGAATCTGGCCAATGAATAGTTATTGTTTGATTTTTCTACACATTATATTTTAAAAATCAAATATACATACTAGCACATACAAATAACTAATAATATATAATGGGTATTTTAAAATATTGTACTGTTTATATTTATGTATAACAATATTAAATATGTAAATACATAATTTACATATTTGCAATAAGTTACCTTTTGGAATAATTGAGCAAACGAAAAAGCCATTTCTGAGGTGACATTTATTTGCGCGACATGTTTCAAAATAAGCGTTCATTATCAAGCTACAAGTGAGTGAAACACATGAAAACATAAGGTTTAAGTATCACACGGGGTATAAAACAGAAGAAAGAACCAATCAGCAGAGAGAGAGAGAACAGGAAAACATTACACGTTAATAACTAGCCGCGCTGTGGGAGCCAGAATAGACAGGAAAGCAGAACTGAGAAGAAACAATGAGTCAGCATTACAACAGATTTCTGTGTTTAAGATTGGCTTGTGTTTAACGATGTGCAAGGATTCCAGAATAAGCAAGTCTCTGGATTTTGTGATGCGTAAAGCAATTGTAATTCACAAAACCTGAAAGCAATTGTTGAAAGTTACCTTATTGTTTACTTATTATGTTTAAAGTGTAATGTTTTTCCTGTTCTCTCTCTCTATTTGCTGATTGGTTATTTCTTCTGTTTTCTATCTCGTGTACTACTTAACCCTTATGTTTTTGTGTGTTTCACTCACTTCTAGCTTGATAATGAACGCTTAGTTCGAAACATGTCGCGCAAATAAATGTTACCTCGGAAATGGATTTTTCGTTTGTTTAATTATAATAGTTAATATTAAAAACGTAATATCTAAGGTGATAATAGATATTTTACACTTTCAGCAAATTAATAGAAATATTTACTACATTTTTAATTGAAAAATATGTAGTTAGCGATTCGCCTTGATGTATTTCAACAATAAAATCAATTGTTTACGATAGAATATTAAAACAAGGTGCAGTGAAAAAACAAGAGATTCGTTTTGCACTGCATGTACGTTGATGATGTAGGATTCCGGTCGTATTCTATAAAGTTTAACCATCCTAATTGTCTGTTGCATTCTTATATTTTAAAATGGTAAGTTTTAATACAAGTACTTTATTACATAATGGAAGATAGCATTTTAACAAGCATATAACATATCAACAATACAATATTAATAACCAGTATAAGCATGTATCTTGTAAGTATAATCAGTATATATGTAGTATATTGTAGTAGTTAGCATATAGCCAACTTAGCAAAGTTCATATATCATGTATATGTATTATTATATATAATTCCAGTATGAATTGCATTGTATTACATATAATATAAGTAATGTAAACTATATTACGTAACACCGAAATTATCTACAACCCGACACATGCCAAGCAGTTTTCAACGTGAACTTCTGATATGATAGCTATAGTTTTAACGTTTGCTGAGGTCACGGTGTGTCAGAACAAAATTTAGTCGAGTAAAATTCTCCATGAAATCTGTTTGTGGTTTTTGTTTATGTATACCTTAGAAACTTAAAAAAGTGTTACAATAAAATATTCTACCGAGAGCTTTTTTTTCTACAAGGAAAACACCCCTTTTAGCTTTTTATGCATTATAAAAATAAGAATTTCGACAAAATAAAAATTCTCCATGAAATCTGTTTGAACTATAATTTTAATCATGCTATACCAACTTCAAAAAATGCTACTTTGAAAAATTTGACCATGATGGCTTTTTTAAATTTGGAATAAAATGTGATTTTTTACCACTTTTCTATTATAAAATGTGATGTTTTTATTTAAAAAAATTCTCCGTTCTAATATATTATAATACTATATTTTGTTAGACCAAGTTATTTTAAACAGATAAAAACAATAAATAAATAAATTCATCAAGGGCTTTTATTTATATATTGAAAATAATGAATTTACAACCAATCACACATGTGTACTACTTAAAGTAGTACAATAATGTCTATATATTAAAAAAACCAGAACTATTGCAACATGTATTGTAAAAGAAAACATAACTATAAAATAAATTATAGTAAATAATGTATCAATGTTTGTACACAATAACAATTGACAACTGTTATAGATCTGGGTTGCTTTCAAAAGTCTATTGCCATATTCTGGGTGAGTTGTACTAATCACTTTATGGCATTCCCATTCCTTTATAAAATCATGGTGTGCTGCTTTATATGATTGTTCACCCCATGGTCCCAAGTCTTGTTGTTTTCTATGACAAAAGTTGGGAACATGGTAGAAGAGGGTGTGCACCTTTGGTGTAACATTAATATCCAAAGAAAGATAGTCTTGTTTAAAGTTGTGGATATTTTCTTGATAATTGGAATATAGAATTGAACCAAAGCAGGAATTGACCACCCTTTTGAAACTAGGGAAGGCTGACATATATGGCAAGGCTTGCAAGTGACACATGGCTGCAAGCTTGTCGGCCTTTTTTAGAAAAGTCATTCAAGAGCTGTTGCCTGTGAAGCTCCCACCATGGAATGCCTCCTTGTGAATGTGACAATCTGTGAGCCACTTTTTGCTGTTGGACCATACTTTATTCAACGCATTGTACATGGTATTAACCAGACCTGTGAGAAGATGAAGCTCTGGTGGAGGAAGAAGCTTGATGATAGGAGTGGAACCCTCATTGTGTTGGAGAATAGGAGAATTGACAACAATATCATAGAATTTTGCGTTGCAACGTTGTCTCCCACTGTCAAGAAATGAAAAGAATGACTCCCGTAGAGAGTGTAATGTTCTGTCATGACCTTGCATAGATAATTGAGCTTTTCCAATGTCCCACCAACAACACAGGTGGCTGCTTCCAAACACCATCATGCCACACATTATATTACAAAGTTTGAGATCAGCAGTGATAGTATATTCATATTCAAGATCATGGATCCTCAAGTCTACCCACATTTTTTTAATGTTATTATAATTTTCCTGCACAAGAGGACAAATAGCCAGAATGAACAAGCATTTTACTCCATCCAGTTTAAAAACACTTTTATTTGCATCACAGTATTCAGATTCAACACTTTCATTGGGATTTATTGTATCAACAAGCAGATAAACTTTTTAAAAACCTCCACCTCCATCCAAACCGATCTTCACTCTCAGATTATCTTCATCAATTGTTTGATGCTCTACAGCTTTATCAATTAACCCATTGACATTGTTACATAAAACAGTCCAATGCTGCACTCTATCAATGATCTCATTTTTTCCTTTACAACAAAAGTTTGTTGGTCACAATAAAAAAACGATCAAGTGTATGGTCTTTCATAAACAGTTTCACCTTCAATCGTGGTTCAACAGCCTTACGGGATTGAGAAGCAGCTCGTATATGTTGGCCAAGTTTAATTGTTTGTCGGTGACTTAGTGACAAATTCTGCTGCATCTTTGAAACGTCGTCCAATTTAAATAATGTTTTTGACGCAGGAGATTTTACTGTAGATAAAACTGGAAAGGGTTTTCCAATATGAAGAGGCAGATGTGCTTTTCCATCTACAACGTTGTTAAACTTCACCTTAATAATGGCGGCAGACAGTTTTTCGGGTGCCGTAGGAGAAGACTGAGAAATTAGTGTTTGTGCATTTGAACTTCGGCAAATTTTTGTGCAGATATGTCTTTTGCCTGGAGAAACCTGATCCAGGCAATTTGAGCAAACCTTGAGTATGAGAGGCGAACCTTGTGCTTGATCACCACTTGTTGATGGTCTACCAATGGACCGTTTTTTGACACCATTTACAAGAAAACATAATCATATTTGAGTATTTTACATCATATTCTAATAGGGTAAACTTCAATTCAATAAGGTGCAAAGCATAGATTAATAATAGTCATTACTCTGTTGTTACTCTATGGTGTAAAACTGAGTCTCATAAACATTCAATTAGCATTTTTGTAAAAAGTTCAATAAACTTACTTTTACAATTTGGTTTGATTATTTGATGTGCAGTAGTACAAACTTTACAATAACATGCATCATCAGCATTGAACCTAGTTGCTTGTCTTTCCAATATGTCCAAATAGTCAAATATAATGAGATTATTGACCTTTCCACTTTGCAATGCAAGTTTACAGGAACCATAGATGACTGAAGGAAATCGTTCATCAGTATAATTGTATTTATCAAAACAGTGCTGCTTTAGCAAAAGTCTAATATTGTCATTTATATTTCTCAAATCTTTTTCCTTATTAAAATACACAAAGCACAAAACTTTTCTAGCCTCTCTATGTGAATGTTCATGATGAGGCATTCTAAATCAAATAGAATGAAAATAGAGCAGACAATCAATACAACTGCTATATATATGGCTCATACTTTGACATAATGTTTGATAACAGAATATGCATACTAATTGGCTGTTTGCTCCTAATGATAATTGTAAAATTAAAATTTTATCTATTTATCTATCTTCAATATTTAAAGTTTATTTACGGTTTAGATATGGTAGATTGAGACAATGTGATAAATGGAGATGGAGTGGTATATAAAAAATAATTATTAGTTAAAAAATACATTAAATACGATTCACCCTTATCTTCTAGTAGCACATATGTATAGGTTTTAATAGTAGTCCTAAATTCACTAATTTCAATATAGAAATAAAAGCCCTTGATGAATTTATTTATTTATTGTTTTTATCTGTTTAAAATAACTTGGTATAACAAAATATAGTATATTTTAGAATGGAGAATTTTTTAATAATAAAAACATCACATTTTATAACAAAAAAGCTGTAAAATTACAATTTCTTCCAAATTTAAAAAAGCCCTTGGTCAAATTTTTCAAAGTAGTATTTTTTGAAGTTGGTATAGCATGATTAAAATTATAGTTCAACCAAATTTCATGGAGAATTTTTATTTTGTCAAAATTTTTATTTTTATAATGCCTAAAAGGCTAGAAGTGTTTTCTTTATAGAAAAAAAGCCCTCATTAGAATATTTTATTATAACACTTTAAAGTTTCTAAGGTCTAAACTAAAACCACAAACAGATTTCATGGAGAATTTTACTCTATTAAATTTTGTTCTGACACACAGTGGTATATTTAATCATCATCATCAATATCCTTATGGTCGGTTTCGACCAGCGGTGACCAATTTGCAAAGTTTTCAATAGTCATCCCGATTTTGAGACAGTTCTGCGGCCATTTGGATGTTGGCGTTCAGCATTTTCTTGATTCCATCTATCCATTTCAGTTTTGGTCTGCCTT
>JAYRBW010032081.1:0-12099 GCA_036023295.1 Invenusta paracnida
ATTGCCTCAGCCGCTACGCGGCTTCGACAATTCGATTATTGCTGCCTTTAAAATCAATACAACATTGGTATATTGTATATTGCCATGTCTCATGTATTGGTTAATCTCTTATTTCCAGTATTACGCAACTTACTTATCTACTCTATCTTAGTAAGTTTTACTCAAGTTCGTTATTGAGTTCGTTACTGTTTGTATATTAAGCCGACCTTGTCTGAACATTATTCCACTCCCCTCACGAAGTGACGACATGCTGCTTCCCGAAATATATCGTTTTTCGATATTCTAAATTAAAGTTTCATTTACCGATGATGAAAAAAACTTTTTTGTATTCTAATGAATTTACCGGCTTTCAACCGACTCACTTTTTTCAATAATTAAGTTGTCACTTTTTAATTATTGTAATTATACACACATTTGCGGCTAAACTTAAGGCCTATGCACACTGAACATAACGCGGCGCGGCGCTGGGCGTCGGAAATGCAATCTACACCAATCTACAAGCTTTTAAACTTTTTATGCGCTGCGTTAAATGTGCATTGGCCTTAAGCCATACGTTATCATTATTATAGAATTTATAAAACAATTAAAAAAAATAAATATTAATCAATAAAATGAAGCAAACAATTACACAGACAAAATATCTAAATATATATGAATACATGTTTACAGATTTATTTTAAAGAGTAACATAATTTACCACCTAGTACATCTCTTTCTACATTAACAATTATTATCCAAGTATCGCAAATAAGTCCCCATATTCAGTTTACACCTTCTTTTCATATATATGCGATTAAACTCAAAAGTGAGAAACACGCATTCGAGTTAGCATTCCAGTCAGAAACTCTTCACTCAGGATGCTATCTTTTGATTGGCTGAAGTGAAGTCCAAATGAAATCCAAAGATTTAGGCACTTATAAATATATTTTCATTTGTACAGTTTATATAGGACGAGTAAATCACCGGATAAACTAAAAACAACAACAACAACAATAACAGAAATAAAAAACAAAATACGTTATTTAATGTGGCATTCATAATAACAACATTTTTGTTCTCGCTAAAAACGATGATAATTCGTTCAAATTCGGTTGAATAAACTACTCAACAATAAACTCGGCGTAAACAATTTCACAGTAATATTATTATTATTGTGACTTTTCAAAATGTTCTTTTATGAGAGACATATTCTTAATGCATTTGTTTCCCTGTGGAGTAGCGTCCATTAATACGAGACTCAGTAAAAAAAATTATATATTAGTTATTTTAGTTTCTCAATCGCTCCTCCTAAATAATTTATTCCGACATGTGTCTTTCTTCATAATACAAGTCCATCATTCAAATGGAAATAAATGTCTTCAAATAATACTTAGTAAACTGATTTATACATGTAATATTACTAATATATTATCTTCTGGAAATAGGATAACTATATCTGTCTTGTTGTTTGTAGTTTTCAGAAAACACATAACATGATGGTTTTCTGTTTGATAAATGTAGATGTACTATCTGACTTCGTAGTGTACTAACATATAATAGGGCTTTTCTTACGTCATATTATGACACAATCAAGAACGTATTTTCACATTAAATGCCATCTCAGGGGGCTAAATTCCGACTTTAATAGTTAAACAAATAATTCTGATAGCCGATAAGAAAACTAAACAAACTGACCTCTTTGGTTTGTTTATCGGCTGCAACTTGGTCGCATTGATGTTGGGGTCTATGTGGCTGCAATAAATTAAGTATACGGGGGTAGAAGGGGTTGCTGAAGAGATCCAATAAGGTTGAAACAGTGCTGTGGAACTGGTCTGCACGTACTGCTAGTGAAATACATTTGTAGTATATAAACAACTAGTTTACTTCTTTTTCTTTTACAATTATAATGTCAGTATTATTCCTATTAATATTATATAGAATTAAAGGAGAAAATTCATAATTTTTTTCTTTTAAATTAAGAGCGGATGGGAGGTTTATTTGAAGTTAATTGCAGTTGATTAAAAAGCACTCTATTCTATTACGCCGAAAAACGGGTGCATTTTTATAATAATAAAACATACAGTTTTAATCTGTTATTCCTTTCAGCAATAATTAGCTGGAATTAATAAATTTATAATGTCGAAAAAGAGGTTAATAATAATTGAGAAATGCCATTTGCACATTCTACATACATATATGCTATCTATATTACTGTCTATAAGAGAAGTAAAGATATTATTTGCGATGTTGCAGTTACAATATAAGCAAAGGACAACATTGCAAACTTACTAAACTCGAGTGAATGCATAAAAAGACTGAATATTTTAACATTGTGTGTTACATTATAACTCAGTTTGTTAAGAGCTAATAAAACTGCACTTAAATGCGCCGCATATGAAGATGCTACAGGTAAAGTTTCTATTAAAAATATATTTATCAGAAGATACATTAACATTATATAGGCCCCCAGTTTGCCTGCTGTTAGATAAAGATATTTTCTAAGATGTTCATTAAAAATGATAAAAAATTGTTTATAAAATATGAAAAATTCGCATTTATATTATTAAAAAAAACTATATTTAGATTTCAATTTTTTTTTCAAGTTTATGCAAGAACATTTACTTTCACTGTCATAAAGTAATAATACCAAGAGAATTCACTCGGTAAAAATAGCGTAAATATGTTTCTTGAAATATTCAGAGTTCGCCATTTTATATTCCCATCAATGCGATGGTTATTTACGTTCTAAAACAGTATAAAAGATCGATTTTAAAACTAGCAAATAAATGTACATGATACAAAGTACTGATATGAAAAATAAAAATATAGAAATGTGCGCCTGAATTTGGACTACAATAATATGTGATTTATAGGAGTATAGCTTGAATAATAAGAAAAGTTTTTCCATAACGGAAAATAATTAGTTTTGCCTACTTTTAAGCCGTGGGAATACGAAATAAAGGGCCCGTACAATATAGGCTATGCACACCAATTAATGTAGGCAAAACTTGTTATTTTCCGCTATCGAAAAACTTTATTATTATCCAAGCTATACTCCTATAAATTACATATTATTGTAGCTGACATTCTGATGCACATTTCTTTATGTTTGGTGAAGTTTCAAATTGGTGGATTTTCCGCTTGAATCAAAAGAGTGAGTCTTCTTTACAATCCTCTATTCTTTGGTCATTATAGTGTGGACCAAACATTTATGGTCTTATATGATGTTATTATTACTACTTTATAGCACGTGTTATTAAATATAACTATTTTAACTATTTTCGTTTTAATTGAATGACTTATTTAAATTTTATTGAAAATGATTTTTATTAATAATATACCTACTACTCAACTCTTTTCATGGGAATAAAGTAGTATGTTACCTTAAATCAGAAAGGCAATTTTTAAAAATCATTTTTAAAATTAAATTCGAAATCTACATGGTCGAATTACCTTGTCTTTAAAGTTTGATAGATGTATATGCACTTAAATACACAAAGTAAACTCTCTTGGTATTATTACTCTATGGCTGCAATCGTTGTTTATTATAGTTAATATGCACGTTACATAAAGTGGATCCCAACGGATTGTAAATGTGCTATTGTTATAGTCTTCCAGGTGTAATATTTAACAGGTATAATATACTGGAGTATTCCGTACATAAAGTAGAAATATCAGGTAATTATGAACGAAACCGAGCATTATTATAGGAGCAACACTATTTTGAGCGCGCATTATTACATTTATATAAATTATACCTATTTATGAATTTTTTAAACAAAAAGCAGATTTTAAATTTTATATAGAGAAATTCTTATTTTAATTAGAGAGAGAGTAAACAATGTTGTCAAAGATCATTGTTTTAGACGGGTTCGAAACTATTATACTACCTGTGACTCCAAATAGAAGACGCGGTCTAAACTCCAAAAGGAATGATCGTCCTCATAATATTTACTAAGTACATTAAGGGTTTGCTAAGAGTACATTTACTAAGGCACTAAGCACATCATAGGTAGTATCAGGTTAAATCTTGTCGAAGCTTCGGACTCTACATCGATAATTGTGTCGTATTATAGACGTTTTTTAAGTTTAACTGAATCATATGTTGCAATTAAATTAATAGATAAGTTTACATTTCTACATTACTTCATCCGAAGACTATGATTGTATGTTAATATTACTCAATCCATTATGGCATCAGTATTTCTAAGGTAATTTTATTTGTCCATCACTCCAAATACAGTTTTATTAAATATATACCAACATTTTAGTAAATAAAGTATATATATATAGCTCTTTATATATAATTTAGATTTATTTCATTATCAGCAGATTTTTAAAACCTGTTTGTTAAACACATATATACATGAAGGTACAGGTATACAAACAAAATAAAGTATTCATATATTGAATGTTTATTTTAAAGAATAAAATTACAAAAATCATCATCGTTGATTATATATATGCTTACATACAAAGCGTATTATAGAAATATCTATAATCAGAATATACATTTGTAAGGCAGATTAAACAAATTTTAAGTAATATACACATGGTCATAAAATATAAGTACCTATGTGTTATCTGAAATCTGAAATGTAAAATCCATGTAAATTATCTAAACTGATAAAACAATGCGATCAAATCATTTCATCCATCTTTACCTGAAACTCTTTAACTAACTGTTCATAGCTACGAAAATCGTCATTGAGTCCATTTTCTTGGCAAAATTTGGCTGCAAATTCGTACCGGGTAATCTGTACTGCTGTCGCGAAAAATTTCCTAGCGGGAGCGTCTAAATCTCCCAGATGAGCGGTACTAATGTGGTCCCTGTTGGTGTTCAGCATGCACATTTCGATGACAGTGTAGGTACGGTTTTTTCTTTTTTGTTCAGTGCTGCGAAGTAGCTGGTGGTTTCGAGGAGAGGAGAGGAGAGGAGAATAAAATTATATCAATAAAAACGGCTCATTCAAATAAAAATGCAAGAAAACTAATAGTGAAAAGTAAAAAAATGCTAATTATTCTTCATTAAAGTAGAAACAAAAATATAATACAATTGTAACAATAAATTATTAGAACATAACATGAATTATTTTCCAAATTATATAGAATTATGAATAACAATTTTATAAAATCAATATTATTCGCATAGAGTAAGAATAATTATTAATCTATATGATTATTATTCTGTAAGAAAAGGAGAGACAAATGATAAAAATAAATTCCATAAAACTAAAACTACTGTTTATTAAAATACGCGCTTTTACGGATTATATGCATCAGTTTAATTAATAACAAATATAACAGAAGATTTAATATATTTTTGAATAAATTGTTGAATACATTGTACCACAAAAGTTTAAATATTTCTCATTTCAGCATTTATTAGCAGTAGGGCTTTTTAAGTAGGGTAGTAATGCTATTCAGCATTATTCCCGTTCTGACTTATACAAATGTACGTTTCTCATGTTTTAAAGCATGCGATAACATAAATTATCTAGACTGAAATTAGACTAGATATATCGTTAAAACGACAAATTGACCTGTTTATTAAAACATTTGAGATATTTTTTATTAAAGATGATTACCATCAAATATAGTTAAGCGAGCGACTTCAAATATTGTTCGTTGCTTGATGTACAAACCAGTTAGAAAGACACTCACTTGAAAAAAAGGACCTCGAAGCAGCACTTCCTGCTCTTTAGGTATCCTTGAAAAATCCTGAATTGGAACGGCACAAATTGTGCTGACGATACTGCTTGGAAATTTTTCTCTATAGATCTTCAGAAGCTCCGGTTTCATCTCAAGTATGTAAATTTTCAGCATCAGTGCCGCTTTCACAAATTTACCTCCCTATAAGAAAAAAACAAATGAAAAGAGTTTTCAACATATTATTTAAAATTTGTGATTTCTATAGTATTAGGGGTAGTTTGATCGAAACTTAAGTATTGACTTACTTAGGTATAAGAAAAAATTAGGAAACAAATTGTTGATGTCAACATTTAAGCTATATAGGGTCATTTTCAAATAAATGTGCGAATAAAATAAATATATATATATTTAAATTTTATTTGTTATTATTTCTTACAAAATAATTGCAACATTTTATGAAAATATTAGCACTCAGGCCTTTATTTTAAAATTGCATGATTTTTCTATGAGGATATTTTCTCCTATCATTTACGGTAAAAAATCTGTGATCATAGAAACTCTCAAATTTCTATGCATTATAATCTTAGTTTTTGTTAGTTTTTCTTGATTTGCTTACTTTAAATCATTTTTCTTTTGCACAAAAAAAATTCTGGAATTCATGAAATATGTTACATTTTTATTAAGAATCATCATTCATAAATAAAAAGTAGCATTGTTAAAACATTTACCGTATAAACTGTGATACTTAGTAGTTATGACCCATGAATTTTTTCCCAAAAATATATGCACTTTTTATATGTAAAACTCGTAACGAATGTTACATGCTTAAACAACTGCACCAACTTGCTTTGATACATGATTAAATTAACAGACAATGAAACAAGTATTAATTTAATTATGACTTACATAATTTAATATAAATGTGAATAACTCAAATTACTGCTTATAACAAATATCATCCATTTATTCGTGGTTGTAAACCGTTGTATTCTTCATCGTAACGAATGTTGCACATTTTTTTAAGAATTTAGAAAAAGTGGTCGTATACATTTTATATAGGTATATATATATTTCTTACTGTTATGCTTTATGATTGTAATTTTTGTAGTATTATCTATAATTAAAACATAAATTCATGGTAGTTTATCGAGTGTCACTTGTTGATAATTCAGCTAACAATAAGTATGGTAAAATACAGAGAATATAACATAAATTTATCAATATTGGGCGACCAATGAAATACGTTCAATATAGAAATGTGACATTTCTCTTTATGTATAAATAATAAATTATTAGATATATTATTTTTGCTATTCTCATTTCTTTTACTAAATTATTAGTTATACATATTATTAAAATAAATATATTATAATTATTATTCTTAATAATATAAATCAATATTGTTGCATACATATCAGCGATATTAATAACTGGCGTAAATACTCATTATTAATAACTAAGTAATTAGGCAAAGACATGATTTAGGTGAATTTGCTTATTTATTTAAAAATTATCCCATAAGTCAGTCCTATGAATGACCTTATTGCTGTTTATTTAAATACATTTCGATCACACCAAATTGAAATGGTGTGATCAAAACTTTATTTAATGCTTAAGTGTGACAATTTTTCATTACATTTAAGGTAACAAATAAGATATCTTGAATCATCACTATAGGTACCTAAATCACTATTATAAGTTAACCACTGAGAATTTTTACGGCAGGTAAGTAATACTTGAAAAAAAAAAATTTTATTACTTCTCTTTATATAGCATACCTACATATATAAATATATAGCTTTTAAGGAATATTTTAAGTACCTATTGAAGTATTCTTTGATGTATTATATCTATATTATATATGCTATATATTAAACAAGACAATTTCTATTTTAGTACAAGAAAATTTAGAAAAGCTTCATAAACTATAAACATACGAAATACATTGTCTAAAATCACTTACAACTTTATAGCAGGCCTCCTTCAGCATAAAATCTATGGCCACTTCCATAGATATAGAAGTGGACTGAAGATAAAGAGGGATGGCAATGTAGCGCTTAGTCAACGGTTGCTCGAGTATCGTCAGATGCGTGTCTACCACGGCTTGTGGTACACCCATCCCCCTGTACACCACTCCTGTAAAATTATCCTTTTCAGGATTTTGGAGACACAGATTGAATAACTCGATGTTGATCAGCTCGACAAGGAAGACTGCGGCGCGGACTTTTGCTGGGTCCTCAGTTGCGGTGTCCTTTCTGAAGATGTCCCTATTGACGAAGCTGAAGATAGCGGGATAGCCTAGTGGACTCGTGTAGTGTCGAATCATCGGGTACATGTCTCCCTCTATTAAATGACTCCAGTCGAATTTTTTCGTGTCGAGGATGTTGCATATTATTTTGACTGCACGGGATGGGTCTCCACTCGAGCTTGGGGTTTTGATTGATCGTATGGCTAGAAAAGATTTTAGCTCCTCTTTTAGAGTATCGTATTCATCCCAATGTTGGCGGATGTAGTTGATAAAATCGCGAATTGTTGTCATGCGAGTGTCGAGATAGTCTCCCATGTAGAAAGTTGAATGACCACTTGAACTGGTGGTGGAAATGTCGTTGACATATTTGCTCAAATTCATGTCGTTGATATTTTTACTCAAATTTATGTCATACCCGTCGCTACTGGCGAATCTGACCACGCTTACTGGAGAGACACAAAAGGAAACAAGGAGGATTGATTTGTAAATATGCCTATCATACTGAGAGACTATAATTTTAGGTTTAAAACAATTAGATTTTAGTTTAAAACCATGGTCATAGCTTAAAATAATTATATTTTCTGAGTAATTTATTGCTTTAAATTTTCTTCATTACGATTAACTATACTAATATATAGAATAGGTCAAAATCGTTCCTCCCGATAAATTAATGAAAATCTTTATAATTCAACTTCTGCATACTTTTCTAAACTAATTATAACAATTCAATCATATTTCTTTATAATACATTTTAATTTCCACGAGATGCCATTCATAATTTTGCGTTTTTTATTAAGGATTCTATAAATGCATACACAATGAGTGAGGCGATAACTAGCTTTTAGATATGTCTTACTTCATTTTGTTTAAGACATTTTACGAGGTCACATCATATTGAAAAATCTTTGAACGCAACGAGTTATGTTAAAAGTATATTCAGACTGGATGTCGAAAGTCGAAAAGCTTTGAAGAAGGGATTAGTTCCATGTAAGAAAAAAAGAAGAGGTCTTATCTGGTATTGTAAAGTGTTTTCTGATTTATAAAATTTATAAAATTCTCAAGACAAATTGTGACCTTACTCAATGTTTTCCAAAAATATGAATAGTTGGTTTATTCCGTTTGGAAATTAATTAACATTCTCTCTACTATTATGTTCAATAATATTTTCTATATATAAATAATAATTGATTCTCAATTATATGGAGCATCCTTCAATATTATTATATCATTTGTAACCGCATGTTAATCGTTCACTCATTATAAAAAAAACTAGCGTATTTAATGTTAACACTTTTTATATCTACAGTTAACAGTTAATTATAAACTAGTTTGAAACAATGTTTTGTGAGTGCTTGTAAAATGTTTAGATACATACGACAAACATTCTTATTCAGTTATTTAAACTAAGCAATCTTTTTTTATTTACTTTATCTGAAGAAAATTATTGAACATTATTATTAAGATAATGATATTTAGGATTTAAGATTTACGATATTGCTTCCATATATAACTAAATGAAATGAAATACTAATTTATTTTTCCATTTCTATCTAATAATCGGTAAAAATCTATAATAAAATTTTACCTTCATTTATCTGCAGCTACTTTCATTTTCTACTATTATCCTATAATTATTTATTCAAACTTACATACATGGCAAAACGCATTTAACTATATGTAAGACAAGTTTGCATAACCAGAAATGATATAGCGAACACTCTTTGTTTTTGCATATAAAAAGAAATATTTTACATAAATTGGCCTTCTTATGTGGCTCAAACATAATTTGGACATTCATGCTAGGTACCTACTTCTTTTTTATAAATAAGCTTAAATCTTATTGTTTTAATGTATTTTTATCGAAAATATATTATTTTGACTGTTAACAATATTATAATAAAAAATATTATAAATATAAATAATTTTCTGACTTATTGGAAAAAGACTCATAAAAAATTAACTTATCAAGTATAGTAAGAATGGAAAGAGTTGTCTCTCTGTTGATTTTGTTGCAAGTTTCGTGTTTAATTATAATTTATCCCACACTTAAAAAATTCATGAATATTATTATAGAAGTTGGATAAATCATATTAGAAAATTAAGATTCATACTACTTTTGCCCGCATTATATTATTATCAGTTGTATAACATTTTAATTTTATGTACATTTTATATTTGAACAGCCAAATACCTATACAGCACATAATTTACCGAATTTAGGCATATTACATAATTTACTAAATAATTCATTATTTTTAAAATTATGTTACACTTTTTTTTCCAAACACTTGACTATCACAGTAAAATAAATATTAAATAATAAATAAATTACTTTTTGTGAACTTTGTGTCTATAAACAGACATATACAGCCATCATATTCTGAGTTAGGCATTTCACATTTAATCAAGTCAAAGTCTCGGGCAACAATCATAGCTATCTCTGTTTAAAATTAGTGCATTATAACCGAAATATACACTTAAGTAATGCATTTTTTAGAAATAGGTTTTATTATTTTAACATTTTAAACTGAATGTAATTTATATACAAATGTAAGCAGAGGTATATTTATGTAATATATCAGTAGGTATATGTACAGTATGTTCCAAAAGTTCCTACGACATCGAGAAAAATTGTATTTATGAAATTAATATATTAACAATAAACTATACAATCAGAGTGTACAAACAATAATGTTTAAACGGTATGTAATAGGATTCACAAATTAATTGTCATAGTGATTGACCTGCAGCCCACCCTTGTCAACACGCAAGTGCAGTCGTCTGAAGGTGCGCTTGTTGATGGATTCAAGAATATTAATAGGGAACCTGGAAAACTCCCTTATAATGATTTCTTTCAGATGAGCTATATTTCTCGCTATCTGAGCAACTATTTCTGGTTTCAAGATTCCCCAAAGTGCGTTATCGCAGGATGTCAAGTCTGGACTTCGCGTATGGTGTCGGTCTAAATTTGCTGACCCATCGGTCTTGGAAATTTTCTGTCATTAATTCTCTTGTTTTCATTGCCGTGTGAGCAGGAGCCCCATCCTGTTGTACATGAGATGCCATGAGAATACCTTTAGCTTCTAGTGCAGGGATGAATTCTTCACGAAGCATAGTAATGTAGCTTTCTCAGAGACCGCGCCGTTGAAGAAAAACGGACTAATGAGATGCTTAGTCGACATTGCTGCCCCCACAAAAAACTTTTGGGGGGTGCTGTTTCACTTGTTCCCAGAAATGAATATTTTATTTAGACCAAAACGAAGGCCGCATACTACCACGACCATCGGCATATACTGCACACTCATCCGTGAAAAAGAGTTTATCTCTTCTCATGTTATTATCGTATTTTGCCAATATTTGTTGGCAGCATAAGACGCCGATTCTCGTGATCTGCCTCGCTGGGGAATTGTACTTTTGTTGGCTTCCAACTTTTGTATCCCAGATGCTTTGTCCTTACCCTGTGTAATGTCATTTGTGGTAAATCTGGTTCATCAGGTCTCCTCTTTACTGACATTAGGGGGTTATCTTCCAGCGATTGAGTAACATTCTCATGTTCGTCACCTCGCTCATCTGAGTGTCCACTTCGTGGTAAATCATGGATGCTATCGGTTTCAAATAACTTGACATGCCAAATTTTGATCACTCTTGTATCTGGAGTATTTGCATCAAATCGTTCTCTTAATTTCATTTCGCCCCCCCCCCCCCTTATCTCTAATATAATTCACCCGACTGTTTGGACAAAGCTTTAAAATTTGTATGTAAGTAAACCAAGGTGTTTTAGACTTGTTCCCGTTAAAAATTCATAATAATGCGAAATAAAAAATGTTTGTGGAAGTAGAAAAAATATATATATAAATTTAATTATAAAAATTATTTAAATTGTATAAATTGATTTAATTTTTATGTTCATTTTATATCGTGTATATTACAATTGATATCTCTTATTTATTAATTTATAAATTAACAAAAATTATGATTATTTGAAAAACATTTTTTTAAATTTCGGTATTTCAAAAATCATGGCACAAAAATTAAAATATTCGATAATTGCCATTCTATAAGAAATTTAAAAAAGTCTTAAAAGTTGCAGAGCTTAATAATAGGAAAAGTCCGTGAACCTCTTGTCGCTAGGTCTTATATTTAAAAAACGCCAGTAAAAATAAAGGAGGGGTAGGGGCGGGTAGGATAGTTAATGCCTAGTTAATGCATAGTTAATGCCA
>JAYRBW010032092.1:0-12099 GCA_036023295.1 Invenusta paracnida
ATTACAGGACCCTTTTACAACTGTCATTTTAATTTTTAATGTTAAACTTGTACCCCCGAAATATTTTTTATGTAAATGATATGTTGTTGTTTTAACTACTCTTTAGTTATGTTTTGTAAAATTGTTTTGTTTTTATCTAACTGATTTTTAAAAATTACATTGCTGCCCGGTGTGAAATGTTACATTTCTGCCTGATTTTTAAAGATTTATTGGGATTTATTGGGGAATAAATGAAATAGACAGAAATAAAATCAATGACAATAAATTTTGTGTTTATTTTGACGACAACATATGACGGCGTTAAATATGTATTTTGATTTGTAAACAAATTGGACATAGTAGGTAAAAATAAGTATTTACATTTGTATACGAATCATAATTTATAATTCATAATTGTCATATTTTCATGAATTTTACAGTTTCGATATAGTGCATATGTTCCATATTGATATATATATATCTTCATGCATTTTAAACAGCAAGCATTGTAACAATTATTCTTGACGCCATTTTAATTCAATTTCTTTAATAACTGTACTTCATATCATCAACATCATTTTTGCTTTTTCTTTTCAGGAGCTCCGCGGTTATTGGCTTTCATTTTTGCGATGCTGTTATTTTTGTTTAGATATCAATTCAATTTTTTGCAAAATATTATATATTAGTATAATTTCATCCATGCAATATAAATAATCATTTATTTGTAAAATTCTGTAAAATCCTGCAAAATATATTCTTGCATATTTCATCCTTAATGTTATTAATTTCAAATAAATTATATTTTTTTCTAAATAGTATGAGTTATACGCGTTTATATATTTTTTAATGTGAACGCTTGAATATGGAAATTAAACTTTTTTTATCAAAATAAAACCTAAAAATATTTTCTGTACCAAAATTTATCACTTTGCTTCGAAATAGTTACCTTTTGATTTAATATCATATACTTTTCTGTCTAACGTGTAGTTAGTTTTATTTTCACTTAAATAAAGCTGCGCTTTTATTTCGTTACATATGTAAGACTGTTATACTGCATTTATTGATACAATTCCAGCGATTATTCTAAAAAGATCAATTTTAAGTAGAAAATATTTTAGATAAAACTTCAATATCAATCAACAAGGATGACAATATAATTAGACAATGCGGTAGCATCGTCAACCCAAGAACAAGAGCGTCGGCAATTTATAGCTTGAGAGATGCTAAAAGCTCTAGTCATTAATGCTATAAAGGAGAATAGGCCTATTTCTTTACCGATAATAAATCGGGGAAGAATGCATTACAAAGCTCGTTTTGGTATTAGTGTAATCACTAAACGCTATGGAACAAAATGCACCTAATATTATCTTTTAAAAGAGTTCTAAATACTTTTTTAAAAGTGGTCAATTTCGAGGAAAGATTGTTTCTTCTGAACTTATTGTTATTTTTATCTAAACAAAACGACTGCGTCGCAAAAATAAGAGCCAACAACCGAGATCCTCAAAAGAAAACGTTGAAATGATATTGATGATATGAAGTACTAACAGCCATTAAAGATATTGATATAAAAAGGGCACCAAGATTTAAAAAACAAAAAGTTAAAATTATATTGATGATACACAGTACAGCCATTGAAAAAATTGATGTACTGATGTACACATGACGAAAAAATGTAATTGTTACAATACTTTCTGTTTAAAATGCATAAATGTATAGATCAATATGAAACATAGGTATACGTCTAAACTTTAAAATTCATAAAAATATAACAACAAAAATTATGAAAAATTCTATGAAATGGAACATTTTTACAAAAGCAATGAAACCCACATTAATGCAAAAATAGTTGTTTTATGTAAGCCAATTTTTATTATATCGTAAAATAATATAATTTATACCATTGCTATGATTTCTTTTCAGAATAAGAAGTATCTAGAAACCTATTTAAAAGTTCATATTAGATGCATTTTGTTGCTTGGCGCTTGGTGATTACGCCGATTTAAAAAATTGCGTTTTAATGCATTCTGCCCGATTTATTAGCGGTCAAAAATACGCCAATTATCCTTAGTATTAATGACTAGAGTTGTTAGCATTTCTCAAGCTAATTGCTGATGCTCTTGTTCTTGTTCTTGGCGCATCGTCTAATTAATAATATTTTAATCAGTACATATAAATAGCTAAGTACAAGCTAAGATTTCAATTTTATAATTCAAATTCGAAAAATATAGTTTTTTTCACTAAAACTGGATTCAGAATTGACTATTACAATTTCCTTTGAGAATAATATGCGTCTAAAAAAAAGTACCACACGTGCTGCCCGGAAATCTAACAAAGTTAAATCGAAGAACAACAGTAATAAAGAAAACAAAGGTTTTATAAGAAAATGGACTCCTCAAAAATTTAATTTGCCCACAGATCCTAAAATTGAAATTCTAATCGAAGACGATTTTTATGGAGATTATAATAACAGCTCGTCAACAGCGGCCAATACTAAAGGCCATACTAAAAGTGAGGATACTAAATCCGCGAATCGGAAGTTAAGTGGTGGTAAAAGTAATAGTAAAGCGGATCGTTCACCGACCGCGAAGTCTTCTCGGTCCAGCAAAGGAGAATTCAACAGGACCTGGAGCAAGAAGTATAAGTATGAAAACCGTGGCGGTGGCAGTGGAAATGGCACCAGTGGTGGAAATGCAGGCGGTAGCGCCCCCTTTCCTCTCCCTTCTAAAATGGGCAGAGGGGGCGAGGGACCACACTTCTTAAACCTGGAGGACGAGGAAATGGGTGTCCCCTACGAAATTGAGACTCGAACAGTGGAGGTCACACGCCATCTTCCCATCGGTTACAACGCTAACGGCGGTTCATCGTCTCGAAAACGAGGGGCAACATCGAACGCTACAGGGACAATTATGGATAATGAGCTTGGAAACGACTACGGTGGTCCATCAAAGGGACCAAAATCCCGAAAAGGAGGTAATAGCTCGTTCCGAACTGGGCCTAAATTGGAGGCCGCCAACAGCACTAATCAGAGTGATGTCCTCACTTCTCAGCAGTCATTGGCTGCCTTGTCTTCTTCAGTTCAAAATGAGAATATGTCCATTGATGAAACAAAACGCGGCGGCTGTATTACGATGTAAGGATCGATTCCATATGTTAATTTTGTCGCATCTCCAGATCTACTTCTTCTGTATATTTGTGTATATCCATGCTGATGTATGTGCCAGTGACCCTATTAACTTAACCGCATCTATGGTGGACATATCCTCGACACGAACAGTCGTTTTTAATTACCGGGAGGTTATTTTTGCCTAATTGAAATATAATTTATTATCCTCAAATCGTGGATATATATTTTTTGACCACCTATTACCATTATTAATTTTATTCCCTAATTATAGCATATTTATGACGCATATAAAAAGCCTTCAGATCAAATGTTATGTTTAAAACGATAAGTAGTATCGAATGAATGTGATTTCAGAATGAAAATATTTTTATTTATAAAATATTCAGAACAGTAGACGTACTAATCTGATAATATTCACAAATTTAAAAGGAGACATAGGATATTATTGATTCATATATCGAATTTAGATTGGTTAATAGTAATACCAATGTCGCTTTATTAAAGCTAACTATTTTTATATATTTAGTTGTTCTTACCACAGTATTTTTTTAAGAATCAAGCTCGATAAATGGTATCAAATTATATATAAAACATTGTAGTTAAACTATACTGTACTATACTATACTATACCATACTATAAGATTTTCAATTAAATATTTATATGTAAAGCAAAAGTTAATCAATGATAATTATGTTTTGTGATTAGCTATCAGTATCTGGCTGTCTAAAATTTAATTCCATTAACAATTCCAAAATATCTCTCTTGTTACAAAGTAAAATACAAATAAAGTAATATCCAATAATATGTGAAAAGCAATTACAGTAACACAGAAGGACTGCTGTTTTAAATTATGCAACATATTAATAGAGTAAAATTATAAAATTTTCTGTCTAATAAATTAACATTACATATAATACTGCATTGATAATTGATGAATTGAATAAAAAATATTAAAACAAAACATTGGTAAAAGCTTTGAAGAAAAATTTCTTTTCTGGATTCTTAATACGTCATTAAGGTAAAATTGACTTCGATGTAAATCATTTTTTTGTTTCACAATTAAGAACATCCTTATTTTATAATTTATTTTTTATAAAGTATATATTTTGCAGTTAAAAGCTGCATGTATATAGTAAATATTGCATCACAAATTTGTGTACTATTCGGGTAATGTTGCTTACTAAGCTGAAAAACATTCAAATGTCTTAATAAACAAACATTTTTTATATCATTCAACCAAATTGGTTATACAATAACGCTTTATTGCTATGTTGTTATTTGTATAAGTGGGTCCATTTATGTTTTTACTATTAATAAGCTACTATCACACTATATATAGAGAATAATTAATAGGTTGATAATATATCTGAGAGTATTTAAACATACTGTCTCTCATATTGCATTTACTAGTGTTAAATATGAAGTACCACTATTAACAATAAGAATAGGTACGTGCAAAAATATTTGTGGGACAATATTTTGGAAAAACAATAAGATATGAAAACAAAAACGACAGCGGGGCAAAAAAGGAAAGCCAAGAAACGAGCTCATCAAAAGGTAACAATGATATTGATGATAGGTAGAAATCGAAGAAATTGATATAAACATGGAGCCAAGATATAATTGTTACAGTGGTTGCTATTTAAAATGCACAAACATATAGATCATTATCAAACATATGGTATATGTCTAAACTGTAAAATTATAAATATGACAACAAAATTTCAAAAAAATTCTTGGAACAGTAATATATTTTTAAATTTTTACTGTGTTATAATAATTGTCTTACTTAAAACATCTAAGTTTTATTCATGTGAGTTTCATTGCTTCTGTAAAAATATGCCATTGCTCATAATGTTTTCATAATTTTTGTTGTCATATTTTATGAATTTTACGGTATACAAGCACAAGTTGAAATGCTAATCCAATTTCGTAATCAATATACTATTGCGAGACATCACGATACAATTTTAACCTGCGTATTAAGGTGCTATCCTAATACGTGACCACAAGCCTTAACAGCAAGGAAGAATACAACAAACTCATTAACCTGTTATTCTAACCATTCTTCATGTATGTATAACAAAATATTTTCATTTTAATGTAATAGCCAGACATACCATACACATTATTCTTCTTTAATCTTATTCATTATTACGTAATCAATTTCTTGAGTTAACTTATTTAACACACTATATAATCAATCATTCGAATTCATTTTCATGATTATGTATAGGTAGTGGAGTTCCGAAAATTCGAAAGAAAATAAACGTTGCAGCTTTTAGCATATTGTGTATTTTATTTTATTACAAAGGGTTTACAAAAAGTTGGCAAACCATATTACTTGAATAACAAATAATAATCAACGACCAATTAGCCAAGCAGAAAGGTTTATCGAAAAAATTTGCCAAGAAAAGCTCAATTAATTTCAGTCAATAAAAATTTGCCGAAGTGTTTATATGGGGAAATTTATTGCTCCAATTATAATTTGCCCGTGTAAGTAGTGATAATTGTTACTAACTGCTAACTGTTACTAAATAACAGCTCAAAAGAGGTTACAAAACTTTTGTAAAATGAAAAGCTAGACTATTTAAACAAAATTGTACCAATAATTGTTATGGTATAGTATGAGAAACTGTTGATAAATAAATAATTTTATAATTTTATAACAGTTTTAATGTTTTAATGTACCTAACGTCTACACCAAAGTTAAACTATAATTTTTACACAAAATTGAATACGACTCATATGATTAAAAAAATCCATTTTAATATATATACTTTACGTTTTAGCTTCGATATATATGCCATTTATTTATTTTAGGGCATAATTAAAGCTTTTGTTATATAAATTTTTAAATGATTAATTCATTGTTATTATAAGTATAAGTATAAGTATACAAATCGAGAACAACGCAATTGTTTTAATACATTGAATTTATATTATACGTCCGGATTATGCTTTCTATTATTACGTTGTCCGCGATACAAATAATCTAGCAAGTAAAGATAATACAAAATGTTGAAAGTACGTTATAATTTAGCTATTGACAAACTTGATATCGGAAAGGCGCCAAGAATTAGGTATGTTTTTTAAGCTATAGATATTAAACAATGCATGTCATTTATTGATAATTATACATGAAACATGTACCTAGAAAGTTAATAACACTTAAATAGAACGAGAATTTAAAATGAAGGTTTGACGGTGAGTAGTAGCGTATAGTACATACTGTAATATATTTCCAGTGTATCACATATAATTCTTGTCCCCTTTAATATAAAAATTGCATCAACAGCTGAATTATATACGTACCTGCCACATTATTTTATTTATGGTTTTTCAGTTCGTTTATTGTTATTTATTTTTGCAATTTTATTATTTTTGATAATATATATTGGTTATATACATGGTTACATTTAACTATCACTAAATATTCTTATATCCATGCCAGCTCAGCTCTAATAAAATAATCTTTAATACCTAATATAGCTCTTATACATATATAAAAATAGTTTTTGTGAAACAGATGTAAATTGTACACAAATAAATTATATATATGCAAGTTTGTATCAAAAATAGGAAATCAATGTAAGCATAAGTACATATGTTTGTTATATTGTGTTCTGATAAGAAATGTTTAAAAAAACGACATTTGGAGAAATAAATTCTGCTAGATAAAAAAATTAAATACGTCATATTCAGAAAAATATAAACAAAAAGTGCACACACAAATATCAACAAGTGCAAATATTTCTAAGTAAATCTTTGCGTCAACATAGAATTATAATTTGATTTCAAACACATAGCTATTGTTATAACAAGGTGAAATTGTGGATCTCAGTTTAAAATAAAATGATTAAAAATAAAAGGTACAATTGATGGCAAGGTTATAATAAAATGGTAGAACATTATATTTTAATACATATTTCAATCGGATGTTCTAACATCTACAAACTTTGTACATCAATAAATTCAATACAGAAGTATATATATAATGGCTAAATATTTAATAACGTTAAATAATTTTCCAGAATGATTGAAGCGATGCTTTATCTTTAAAAGTTCTGCAGGTACTTAATTGTTTAAAAATTAAACAATGGATATTTGGATTTTAGCGAATGGAAATGAATCTTGATAGGCTATAATTTCGATATTTGGTATAAAGATAAAAAATAAATATTACCACCATGTTTAGTGTATGTATTTAAGCTTAATTATAATTTTTTTAAACATTTTACACCACATTGAAAAGAATGATAATGCTCAGGACAAAACGTCCATGTGTATTAAAATGCACACAACACATAGCTTGTTAGCAATGTTTATTTTTTATTATAATAAATATCTTTTAATATATATTCATTATTAAATGATTATTATTATATATATGTTACCAGAATGTCATTTAAATATGTAAATATTGAATTTGTATATAATACCAATAAAATCAAGCATGTACATCCATGGATATTGTCGAGCATTTATATGAAAGAAATTGATAAAATTATATTGAAATACCTGAAAGTTCTTAATGTAGCCTTATATGGTCATATATAATCGATGAAATATCTTCCAGTCAAAATATAGTGTGTGAGGACAATGAAATTGTTTTAATACAATGAATTTATATTATACTTTGCTTTCTATTATTGCGTAGGGTAGTGTGCTTTCTGGGATAGTGTGCTGTAGTGTGCTTTCTGGGATAGTGTGCTGTAGTGTGCTTTCTGGGATAGTGTGCTGTAGTTCCTCTAATTGAAATTTGTGTTCAATATTATTTAAAGAAAAGCTGCAAGGAGAGCGTTTGTACCTTGCTGACAAGATTTTCTTCATTCTATAAATACAGACTGTAACAAGGACGACGACTAAAAGGACAACAAAAACTACTGTGACGTAAATAACAATCTTCTCCATCGCCATGTCAACCACAGTTTTCAAATTTATTGTAGAAGTATTAGCATCTTGTATTAACTTCGGGGAAGTTAATACTGTCGGTGGTGGCGTAGGATTCAAAAGCTTCCCTCCAGTCACATTGCATTGATTTCTTTTGTCGAATCGAAGCAGAGAGGAATAGCCTGACTTGCAGGAGTATTGAGCACAGTCCACAGAATTGTCGTCCTCTCGGTAGGTTCGTGGCTTCACCTCTACGTAGTAGGTGCCACCATCGCAGGGGATGTCAAGGCGAACATGGATCCGGGAACTTCTAAGGTGCTGCCGACTACAATACACAGACAGATTGTAGATATACATGTATGTGGCGAATTGAACGAGAGTAAAGACAATGGTATCGAATATCACAGCGTTGGTGCACATTGCCGAGACAAGGATGAAGTCGCTACCTGTTTCCTCCACTTGGACACTGGCATTCCAGGTGTTAGTTGCTCCTATATCCCTACCTATAATTCCCATGCTGTATAGATACTCTGTTATGTACGTGTCCTTTCTTAAAATCAAAACAATGCCAGAGAGTTTATCACAGGTATGTGTGCTAGCATCAGTAGTTAAAAGGTATATAACTTATTTGTCACCAAGCAAAAGTCTTATTTACTTCCACCTGAATATTGACAAATGCTGGTGTCTTTGTCTAGCAATTTTGAGTTCTGGGGTCAGTGCAACTATAATACAGTAACGTTAGGTAGGTAATATAAGATACATCGACGTATTGTATGTGCAATACAGACTCTCTCTCTCTCTCTCTTAGCATAGTATTGTCAAAGTATTACGTTGGAGTAACCAAGGCCTATAACTATATATGCATAGATATCTGTGGTTTAGGTAAGTATAATATAGACTTAGTAGGTTGTTATGTATGCCATATTTTGTACACAAATGATCAAACTTTATGCAAACATTATATTTTAATAAGACTATAATTGACATGAATAAGTGAGTTATAATATAACAATAGTAGGTAGATGCATATAACTTAGTTAAGTTTTCCTAAATTCAATAACTGATTGGCATATGTAAACTATTATAGTAAGTTGTATATTCATATTACAGATAGATTGTGCAAAATAATTTTTAATACTTTAATTATGTTGATGCCTATACCTAAATATATTGTACTTGTAAGACACACATTACTGAACTGTAACTACCAGTATAGCACTATAGTTACATATATTCAGAAAATATCGGCATATTGTTTTAGGGACAAGCATAAAAGAATAGCTTTATTTCTAATACACAGTTTAACTCATTGAAGTATATAATAGTTAAATACATGCAGGTAAATTAGATACTATATATGTAGATGTGTGCAATCAGGGTTGAAGTTAAAAATTTAATATAATTATGATACGGTTATATTGGTGGCATAGAGTAATAATAATACCAAGATAATTCACTCGGTCAAAAAGGCGTAAATATGTTTGTTTAAATATTCAATGTTCGCCATTTATATTCCCATCAATGCAATGGTAATTTACGTTCTAAAACAGTATAAAAGATCGATTTTCAAACGGGCAAATGTATATGATAGTTATGACATCAAAAGTTATACTTATAGGAAAAGTAAATATATAGAAATGTGCGCCTGAATTAAAGCTACAATAATATGTAATTTATAGGAGTATAGCTTGAATAGTAAAAACTTTTTCGAAAGCGGCAAATAACTAGATTTGCCTACTGTTAAGCCGTAGGAATACGAAATAAAGTGGCCGTACAATATAGGCCATGCATACCAAATAATGTAGGCAAAATTAGTTGTTTTCCGCTATAATGACATTTTTTTATTATTATTTAAGCTATAGGTACTCCTATAAATTCCATATTATTGTAGCTTACATTCTGACGCAAATTTATATATGTTTGATGCATTTTCAAATGGTGGATTTTCCGCTTGAATCAAAAGAGTGAGCCTTCTTTACAATCCAATATTCCTTGGTCATTATAGTGTTTTATATTATGGTTTATATGACGTTATCATTACTATTTTATAGTGTGATGTTAAATATAATTATTTTCGTTTTGATTTGAGTTACTTATTTAAATTTGATTGAAAATGAATTTTATTAAAAATATACTACTAGACATTTTTCATGAGAATAAAGTAGTATGTCACCATTAATCAGAGAGGCAATTTTTTTAAATTAAATTCGAATCTACATGGTCGAATTATCTTGTCTGTAAATTTTGATAGATGTATACATTCAAATGCGCTAAGGGATGGACGTCAATATACCGTCAATACCTACGCCCTATTTCAGCATTTTCGACCACCACCTTCCCCCTTGTATGCTTTCGGCTGATCTGTACAAGCGTACGCCCTTATAAAATACAGTATATTATTTAAAACCAAAGCTGGGACAACAATGACAGAAAAACTAAACAGGCATAATTCTAAAACAGGTAACTATATTATTTTTATTATGACAACTCATAGACATCACCATAGACATAGATGGTGATGTCTATGGACAACTATTTATGAGCAATAAAAGCTGCATATTATTGCACAATAAGACTATCTGATAATCCTTGGAAGACAATCTCGCCTATAAGCATCCATTGGAACTTATCAAGGCAAGATTCCCAGATCAAATGCATCATACTTTTATCAATTAAAAAAAAATTGCAATCTGCACTGTTTTAAATTAATCCAATGTTGATTATTTTTGATTCGTGAAACAAAATCGACAAAATCATACCACATCTTGTTAATAGAAAGATCTTTGCAATTTGACTGCTGTTAAATCCTGCATTTTGCATACACCATCTTAGATGCACCAATTCTTTGTATACACCATTCTTGGATGCACCAATTCTTTGTATACACCATTCTTGGATGCTCAGGACTGCGTATAGATCATTATTACTGCATTAGTAGTCCATTGGCATTATGACATCTGATTATTCAAGACATTTCCAACATTTATAGCATATAATATTTAACTGGTACCTTTTTGAAAATCAAGGATATACTGCATGATTTAATATTAGACCTTGACTGATTCACAAACACATTCAAAATTGAAGCAAAAATAATATCATGGAATGCACATAGTAAATAAATTTTGAAAAAATCAAACTTCCCGCAACTTACTACATTCAAAGATAACCGATGTGACAGGTTTATCAATGGATATATCAAAACAACAAAGTTTTTTAAAGGATGCATATCATTAATAATAAAAATAATCGCTTTTTGTGACTGGATTGTGACTTTAATCTCCAGGATGAATTAATATATAATAATTATTATATTAACAATTATTGGTACTTCATTACATTTTATTGAAAAATATATTGCAAGGACTACTACATAGTATTACATACTACTACTAATATATATAAGTCCTTGATATATTGTTAATATTGACTTACCTTTATTAAATTTATTTATAGAAAGGACCTAATATATAAACAAAATTATATATTATAACAAACTTTTAATTTTAATACGTATTTAATATTTCATCTTTTTTGTAGGTACTACTTATAAAGTTAGAAAACTAAAAGTAGTAGGTATATAAAATGTTTTATAAACAGTAAAAATGAATTCTGAATATCATCAAATTTACTGAACTAGTAAAATATTGTAAAATTATTCAGTTATATACACGAGATAGCTTGAAGTCAACCCTCTGTTTATTCTTTACTCTGTGGGTTGATATATGGGGAAAAGATTTTTAAAACTTAAAGGGGTAAGCAAATGTGATTTACTATTGATAACACAAAGTAAAGTTGTTAAAAGAATTTTACCCAAAGACACTAGAATGAAAAAACGTTAATGTTTAAAAGTCTTTGATTATATCATATATTGGCCATATATAAGTAAATATATAAATATTCATATTATATATATATTAATATACTTTAAATAAGTAGTATGGTAGGGTCTAGTCCAGCTCCACTCACGAACACCCCCCCCTATCCTCTCACCCACGCACATCACCTGCGAACTTCTCGATCATTCAGAATCGAGCAAGACTCCAACCAATGAAACGGCTGTTACAGTATGTAAGAGACGCGCGCTTTCTGTTATCATTCA
>JAYRBW010032103.1:0-12098 GCA_036023295.1 Invenusta paracnida
ATCTTTTTATCTTCAACCAGAGGACATCCACCAGTCCTGTTTCGTCTAATGGTTCCTGTGGCGCGGATGTTCTCATCGCTGAGGCATTCTAGGAAGGGCACAGATGTAAAAAAATTGTCGAAATAATAGTTGTGCCTTGTAGGATCGTCGCACACTGCCACCATACTTCGGACAACGCGCTCTCCGAGGGGTTGAAGAGGTTTGGGTTGATTAGTTGCTGCCTTTCCAGTGTATATGTCCATCTTGAATGGGTAGCCGTCCACAGAACACATGGACCAGAGTTTATAACCGAAACGGATCGGCTTACCTTTGATGTACATTTTTGACGAATGGTGGCCATAATAAGGAATCATGGACTCGTCGATTGAGACATTTTTTGTGAATACACCGAACTGCAGTAAGTTATTGTTGAGGAGGTTGTAGAGAGGAAGAAGTTTCGCCATCTTGCCATCAGGGAGGTTATTGTTGTCTGCAAAATGGAGGACACGTTTTATAAGAAGGAAACGATCTCGGGTCATATAGTTCGAGCACATTGCAAAGCTGAAGTCCTCTTGCGTTGACCAATAGTTTCTCTCACTGGGGAGGACCACATAACCAGTGTAGAGAAGAATTCCTGCAAAACAATGTATCTCAGTTGTTGAAGTGGCGAAAGTGTGCAGGTTTTTTATTTCGTGCGCGTACCTAGTAGACTCTTCCACGATGAGATTGAACATCCTGTTGTCGAAGAAGAGAAAGAAGGTTTCAAGACATGTGCGATCAACCAGGAGTGGATGTTGCTCATGTAGGGGTACGAAAGTTGCATCGTTGTTTTCCATCTTCAGTCTGGCATGCTGTTTCCATCTTCTTTCTTTATCAGGAACTTCAGAGACGTCATCTTGGACTGCTACAACTTCGAGCGTTCCTGCGACATCATTTGGAAGTTCACCAGTTGCAGGTTCTTCCTCATCCTCTGTCTCCAGATTGCCGTCAACTGGTGGAACAATAACAATAGCAGGCTCTTCAGAGGTCTCTGCATCAGTCTCGCTGTCGGATTCCATTATTTGATCCACAGCCTCTTGCAAAGTCAAGAATCTTGGCATTTTGTCAAACTAGAATGAAATGTGCGCCGTGTCGTGTTTGTATGACAATACTGCGTTGCTGATGTAATATATACCCGTGTAGTAATTTACACTTCTCTTCAGTCACTGCTTGAAAGTGTACCTACTGTGTATGTTGTTGAGGGAGACAGTATTGATTTCATACAAGCGTTTTCTCACACTCGCTCAGGATAACAGCCTATGTTATTGGGAACCATGAGATATTGCTATTGATTTTTTGTTTAATCATTTTATCCAATAAAATTGCAGTATAATCTGTAGCTTGCCTTTCGATGCATGATATTCAATTATGGTAAGGTAAATGCATACTCTGTATATCTTAATTTATTTTAAAATAAATATAATAAATAGTGACTGACAGCCTATATGTTATTGGACCAAGTAGAAATAAGTGAAGCAGGTATAGGTACACAACCAGAACAGCATTGTTCTAACATACTCTCTTGATAAACTCTTTAGATATGTAGTGTGAATTTACTCTATATACATAAATAACATATGTTGGCATTTTTATGGCTGTTTTATTTTCATTATAAATACATTTATGTATGTATTCCTAGAAGGAGACAATCTATTTTTTTACGTATGTAATAATCAACAATACAAATGACCATTAGAATAGCAAATTGGACAATTTCTGTTTTTTATTAAAATAATTATCGTAACATTTATGATTTCTTATAAGTATTTATTTGCCAATGTTCAGACAATATATGGACACAATTATATTTATAAAGCTACGTTATAAGAACATAATTCGTATAGAGTTTATTTTTCTGAGGTAAATAACGAAAAAATCAGGTATAGCTTCGAAAACAAAAAATTATTGAAATTTTATATTTACATGTAAATCCCTATGAAAATGGCCATTTTGGACAAAATGTCGGACAATACCGCCTAAAAATTAACTTTTCCACTAGGAACTTATAAGTGGGCATAATAACAAAGTATTCCTAGAAGGGTTTATAAACCGACGTTTAATTCGCAAAAATAGAGGTGTTCTTTTCAAAAAATTCATTTTTTTCGTATCGTTTCCGCCGAATGTTCCACTTTGGGAACATAGTTATATTTTTTTATTTTTTATCGATTTTATTTATTGTTTTATATTTTATCTTATAAGTCGGCCGAAAGGCCATAAATAACAAAAAAAAGTTTTAAAAAAATGCCAGGATCTAGGAGCCGGCGTTAAAAGGTTAAAAGAAATTTAGAAAAAATTGTATTTTGCATGATAGATAAAATAAATTGAAAATTTCTAATTGGTCCAGCTGATCAGGTGAAAATGTGTCATGAACAAATAGATAGTTACTGTTTTAATTTTTAGCTTAAAATCTGTGGATATTTACAGGGGGGTCTATTTTAAGTTAGCATTATTTAAGACTTATCATTAAACAATTTTTTTTAATAAATGTATAAATAAAAAGTTTTAATTATACAATATGGTAAAAAATGTCCTTCATTTCTTTAATTTTATAAAAGAATATGAAGATCAGATATTACAAGATCATAATAAATAAAATTTAACATAATCTATTTTACAGATTTTATCAGGTAAATAGGTATATAGGTATGTAATGAATGAACAATAAATATATATACATATTATTATTATTATTATATTACACTTATATAACATTTGAGTTAAAAAAGAAATAAAAGTTTTGGAAAAATAAGCTGTCAGATTTGACATTGCATTACCTGACTCACAATATTTTCTTTTGCACTGGATGGATTTGTTTCAGGGGCTGCCATGTCTCTCATTAGGTTGTTTATATAGGAAACAACAATTTTCCCCACAACTCACCACCCACCAACCCCAGTGTCAGGCTGGTTTACAGCATGGAGAAGCAGGTGCAATTGAAGCTCCCTCATTGGTATGAGGTGTTGCTCACCCACACAACTGAGGAGCAGCCACTGAAGGAGACTCGTGGCTTGGCTTATTGGGTGGTGGTCATCCCTATAGCTGTACAGCAACCCTACCTGCACCCAATGCAGCATGGAACCAGAGATGGTCAAACACTAGCTGCAGCAGTGCCTTGCCTCGACCCAGGCAAGGGCCAGAATCTTTGGTGGCCCGTCTGACCTGATGGACAACCCATTGGCGGTGATAATGTTTGCATGTATGGGCCTGGCCTGGGCATGATGTGCCACTAATAATAACAATAACAACAACTTTGGCCTCTTTGATGGATTGCTTGTAACATGTTTTGGTGAATTGTGAACACTTGGTGGAGCTGTTGAGGGCAGAAACACTCAGAGTAGATTGTGTGCCTAACTAGTTTAACTTGATGCATTCTCACCAGCTTGCTTGTCAGTCACAGCTTTGCCCTTTTATAGAGAGTCTTGTTGCTCATATGGTTTGACCAGAGGATGTTGTGGGCAAATGGGAGGAGACCTGAGTATGCACTATCAAGTTGCTGTTCCATGATGTTGTTGTTGGTACACATCTTGAAGTTGTAGAGGAGCACTGTCTCAACTGTGAAATTGAACAGCTGAGTTCTCAAGAAGTCAGAAAGTGATGGATATCACCAGATAGCTTTCAGCCAAGACAGAGATGCCCCCCAAGCCAAGGTTCTATGATAGGAAAAGTCCATGCAAAAGTGAATGATCCAGCTGCCAAAGTATCTGAAATTGGTATACTTTGGCAAAGCAAATCTTTCTCCATTGGGGGGATAGTAGATGTCAGTGTTGATTGTTGATGGTATTGAAATTACATCTGTTTTGGTGAAATTTACTTGTAGATCAACTTTGGATGCAATTGAGATCAGGTTAGAGAAAAGTTGTTGAGCAAATTGGGTAGTTGACATGAGTAGAGCAATGTCATCTGGATATGCAAGAATGGCAAGCCATTTTTCTAAATGCCTAAAGCTGCATCTTCTTGAGATAAGGAAACAACATCCTTCTGAGATTGGGTGATACTGTAGTTTAGCGTCCCAAATTATTATTTTTTTAATTGTAATTAAAATCATATAAAAACTGAAATAAACAAATTTATTAATACAAATAATGAAATAGTGATAAATGAGTAATATTACTTTTGAAATAAATGTCTATAATTATGTTATTCTTTTCAAAAAATATATATTTTGTTTTTATTTAAAATTTTTGTTTGTTCACACTTTTTTCAAATATAATAATGGCTGGTAGACCATGTGCACCTAATTCAATAATTTACATTTTACATGATCCAGCGGCATTACTACAGTGTACATTTAATCATCATGATATTGTTTTGTTAACATCAACAAACAGAGACTCACTTAACTTTTTTGCATCATATCATCTCCTATATAACAATGTTAATTGTGCAATTTGTAACAATGGATGCTTGCTTACAACTTATTTGCAAGGAATAGATGGTTTCTGGTGGCAATGCAGGCCTTGTAATTTTACACAATCTATCAGGAAGGATTCTTTTTTTCAAAAATTCATTTGTACCTGCTACAACTGATTTATCTAATCTATTTCTGAGCTATCAACAGTAAGTTGTTGTCATCGCAAATGAGATCACAGCTGGCCTCATAGCTGTGACAAAAAACATATGACAGAACTTGGTGCAATTTTTTACAAAATGTCTGTGTGTGTTGGGTGATGGATAACCCTGCAATGGTTGGAGGCATAGATGCCAATGGTAGTCCAATTGTTGTTCAGGTGGACGAAACAAAGTATTTCCACTGGATGTATGCTTGGGGATTATGGCAAGATGGACACTGGGTTGTGGGGGTTGTTGAAAGGGATAATTAAAAAAATGTCTTTCTGATTGAGATTCTCAACGGCTCAGTAAACACTCTGCTCCTAACAATCCAAAACCACATACAATTGGGATCAATGATTCATAGTGATCAATGGGCAGCTTATAAGAACATTGAAAACTTGCCCCAAGGCTATGCCCACATGACTGTCAACTACTCCTAAAACTTTGTAGATCCTGACACAGGTGTTTACACACAAGGCATCAAAAGCTTCTGGAGCCATGCCAAAAAGAAGCTCAAAAGAATGAACGGTACAAAGTGCAAACTATTTGATTCCTATCTCAAAGAATTTGAGGGGCATTGGTGTCAGGATACCTTTCCTTCTGGTGAAGGACAAGCTTTTCAGAAAATTCTGGAAAGTACTTATTATACAACAATAATAATATCCTCTGTAAACTTAGTTTCATGTGACATTTATAAAGTAATACAAATCATTTATCACTATTTCATTATTTGTATTAATAAACTTGTTTATTTTGGTTTGTATGTTTTTAATTATATTTAAAAAAAAATAATGTGGCCCAAATTTTTTGGGCATCCCAAATTTTGGGACATTATGGCTAAGCCTAAACTCTATGCGGTATTGCCCTGGGATTGCAGTATGGAGAAACCAATCCAGCAGGATGAATAAGAATGGTACTAGAGTATTGCCTTGAAGAACACCAGATGTCATGTTAAAGGAGCAAGAGGGACCATCAGAAATTAGGACTCAATTAATAATTAAGGCTTACACTTACTTCAGACTAACTTAAACTTAAAGTCAATTGAAATATTAATAATTAAAATGCATTTTAAAAAGTTACCTGATAAGGCAGCAAATGCAAATCCAACCATTCCACCACCAACAATTGCAATATCATAACTTTCATATGTATTATCTTGTAAACTTAATGCTCGATAACTTTGAATAAGAGGTTTTCTTAGTTTTTGATAGTACGAACGACAATTTTTCCCAGTTAAAAGCAGCGCCATTTTGTTTTAATGAAATAAATGTAATAAATAATTTTACTTTTATCTCTAAATACTTTATTAAACTCAAATGCGGCGTTAACGTTTAACCATTTTACAAGAAAAAAATATAAAACAAGGACCCTAGAAATGGCTGCTGTTTACTTTATTGAATTTACCCCTGTAAAATAACTGTATTTTTCAGAGATAAATAGTATCTTTACTCTGTCAATTAATCTACGTCTAGAAAAAAATTGAGTCAACGTACCCATGCATACCCATATCAGAAGAATACAATCAATGCATAAGTAACCGAGGTGAACGAGTGTATTTTGTATTAGTAGGATTCATTTTAATTGCATTAATTCAAATAATTAAAAAATGTTACAGACAAAATATAAATTATTGGATAATTCGTAGAATAAATCAATGAAAATCAATGAAGATAATCTGCACAAATGGAAATGCGATGTGCCGAGAAAAAATATTTCGTGCACGGTCGACACTGCACAACCGTCTGTCTTCTTGTGTAGACGCCCGGACACAGTTGGCACCACTTCCTCTTGCGATTAGTGGCTGCATGTGGTGGGGGTGGTAGGTGATTGGCCTCAGGTGCAAACAGATAAATAGCTTTCAACACTTTAGAGTTTTAAGTCTTATGGGTCATCGGCACTTCGGTCTGCTCATTCGAGGTATGATCAATTGGTGTGATAGCTCTTTAAGAAAATTGAATCTTATCATAGCAGCCTCTGAGTGATCATTGAATAGGATGTATATAGACATTCACACCTATAAAGTCGATGAGGTTCATCAGCATGGAATATAAGGCCATCTGTGAGTACGTCGCTTACAAGAATAAAATCGTTCGACATGTCTATAATCGGTTGTCCTCTCCTGACTTGGTAGCATTGTAGAACTTAACGATCTCGGGCTTGTTCTCTCCGTGTACACCATTGCGACGGAGTGTGCTGAGAAGCAATACGGGTTTCGTCTACGAGTATTTTGGAACCACCTGACAGTATAGGTATGACAGTACCCATGACGTAGTTAGTTGTAGATTTCATACTAGCTCTCGAATACTAAGTTTTTTTTGCTGTCGCGTAGGTTCCCGCATCATAATTAATCATGAAAAGTCATGAAACGTCTAGTTACTATAATGTACTTTATTTGTAAGCCCTGTTTGATTTCATCGACGTAAATTAACCATTAAAAACGTGTTTTACTTTTTGTCGATATTTACACTGAATCTAATCGTATATTTAAAACCTTGATACTTATAATTTAGTTATTGTATGGATTACATATTGCCGGGTCAAGCGATTTTTCACCTATAAATAATATTTCAGATGAATTAAGATATTAATAACTCTACGTTATTTTAAAATTACCATTCTTTATTAATTTTTGCGATGACTGTATATATTTTAAAGTGTGCTTACAATCGAAATTAAAGCATAAATATAATAGTTCCTAGACTATTGGTGAATCCAAAACAGTTGTCATTCAATAACAAAATTAAATGCATCGCTTTTTTATTTATCCCATAGAACTAGTAGTAATAACAATAGCTCTCATGTTACCCAAGGTAACTTTTCCAATAACTATTAGTCTGTAGACTTAAATAATAATTAAAAGATGGGGAAAGTATGAGATAGATTTACAAATATATTTGAATAATTTCGGTAGCTACTATTATGCATCATAAAAGGTCATATAGTAAAACAATGCTGTACAAAATAACAACCCAAAAACAGAATGAGTTTTGCACCATTTTAACAAAGTAAGACACATTCGTCGGAATAGGTAATTACTGCTATAATACTTAGAAAGATCAATAAATTATTAACTACAGTAGGAAACGTGTATATGTCGTCATTGAGAGCACCAGAAATACCTAACAAAAACAGGAAGACAAATGGGAATGAATAGGGATAGAATTCTAGCAAGTAACAAAAGTTGTTTTTTCAAAGGCACTCTAAGTTAAAAGACAATATCGTCTTCTTCATTATCAACAAGCATACTTTTGGGATCATCATCATCATTATTTCCGCTATTTAATGCTTTTAATTCTGCAGCACGAGCAATCTTCAGCTTCTTCTTTTTTTCTTGAATCTTTTTCAACCTGAAAAAGACAAATTTGAGATAAAATTATACATTAATCATTAATTGAATAATATAAATAATTAATAACACTGATGATCAAAAATTAACTACATATAATAGGAATAAGCTTTCGCAATATTTATTTGATTAAGTCAAAACTAGACTTATTCATTTAATAAGAGTTTAATACATACTTCTAAAAAGATTTGAGAATCATATATTTCAGCACTTCGATGTTTATAGTAGTATGGGTTATTCCGTATCTAAATATTTACTTACACATTTCGTGATTGTAAGTAAATTTTTTTATCGTTGTGCCACTTGCATAAATCAAATAATTATTTTTGGTTTTGTTTGTCATTGGTCAATTTTTAATACACATAAAATGTAAAACTATCGATAAAAATATATCTATTGCTGCCACATATGTTGTCCATTCATTATACATCATCAGGCAAAATTATTGCAATATAACAAGTTTGTATAACAAATAAATCTTAATTCTTATCAATGTTTTAACTGTACTTCTCTATGTTACAATGTAATATTCCTTCAAGGATGTTGTATATAACACATAGTTAACTATACTTTGAATAATGTTTGTTAACTACTAAATAATTTTGGGGGACCATATTGGTATAAAAAGTTAATCACGTCTGAACAATTAATGTTTTTATTACTGTGGGCGTATTTAGTTATGTTCCCGAAAATACAGCGAATTCGCAAAGCGTTTTACAGGGAACTTAGAGGTCACTCCTTTTTAGAGAACCTTAGACTTGAAGTTACATCACCATTATTGCTAAAAATAAATGTTTACTACACAAACCACAAATACATCATTACAAAGGGACACGCCACGCTATCCTTAATTTCAACGCAAAACATTAATCGAAAAGTTATGATAAGTCACAAATGTTTTACACTATTCATCTGCGGAAACATATTGGCTGCATTAGCGTTAAGAAATAAAAACATATTATTAGTAGATCTATATATACACATATATGCATATTACATCTTTAAGGTACAATGATAAGTTCCGTGATCCAATTATGTACATTAGATTTTTAATTTCAGTAAGATTTCATCACACTGTTTATAAATTAGAAAATGTAAAGACACTGAATAATCTATCATCCCCGAGTCAACTATCCTATTGACGAGATGTCATATAGCTTTATATGAATACGACAAAGTATTAGTTTTTATTTTGTTTAATAAGTGTCAAACTAGTAAATATAACATTAATAATTAGTCATATACTAATAGCAGTGCTGATGCGGCACAAAATGGACAAAAAATCACACGAAAAAATGAAAGGTCAAAATACAGTATAAATCATGATTTGTAACTCCTTCCACAAATGCTTGTACAATAGATGCAGCATCAAATTTCTGCAATTCCACAATTTCTAACAAGTCTATTGCTACTTGTCGATAATTCAGATATCGTACACCAATGGCCAAGCGGCCATAAGATTCGTCAGAGCTTATGATAAAGAATTTATCTTTCAAACGCTCAACCAGGCATGCAGTAATATGGGGAATAATTGCTTATTATAATAGAATAGATATTATGTCTGTTTTTACCTCCCACAAGAAAAGATTTGAGCAGCTAGTAACTACGGAAAACATACACTGAATTAATCTGAAACATCCTCGAAATTGAAACTTTTATAAGTTTCAACTGTATTGAGAGTCCATCAAAGCTCCACCTCCATTGTCTTTTTGTTTGTCATTTCTCCAGTAGTATCTTTCTTTAAAAAATAAAACATAATGTTAACTGGGTTCTTTTGACCTTTAGCATTTTTCTTGGGTTTATTGGTATCATTGGGTGTTTATTTTAATAACACCCACACCTCTCTTAATTATTGTAATCTCCCTGTAGTCTCTCCAAAATTTACAAAACCTATTATCATTCTTTTCTATAAACCTGCTAATCTTACTCTTCGACAGTTAACCAATCCTTCTATTGTCCCTAACCATGGCTTTCTAAAATCAAATTAAATGTTTTTAAAGAGAAAGAGAGATGAAAAAAATCACGATGAGTGACTTGTTGGTTAATTTATAAAAGATTTTAGTATATATGTAGAATTACATTAATATGAAATAAGAGTAAATCGCAGGGCGATCCAGCGCTATAATAGTTTTAAATACAACTAAAAATATTTAATATAATCATTTAATTGTAAACTGAACATATATGGATGCCGGTATTTGAAGATAACCTAAAAATATGTACATATGTATTATAAATGTTTGCATTATAGGCTTTATCGTTATTTTATAATATATTGTAACAAAAATATTAATTAGTACAGAAAATATAAAAAATAAACAGGCATCATTCCATTTACAAACAAGCTGTTTGTAAAATATTTGTTTAAATGCTGTAAATACATTCCACACAGTAATACCTATTTTTAATAAAATACGACTAGCCTTCATTTTTAAAAGTAGAAATTTCCATGATTTAGTATTATTGACCAAACAACGACTTAATTTTGCTTAATTATTTTATATAAATACATTAATATACGGTAAGATTTTTCATAATTAATCCCAACCATTTATTCATGGTTAAATAAAAAAATTAACGAACAAATTTTTGAATGGTAAAGGGTTCTAATTCAACTCTGTAATACTATTCAACATAAATTTAAAGATACAGTGGTCTGTGAATGCTTTAGCAGTTAGTATTTAAAAGCTACAAATTAGTTCATTAAAACACCTGGTTGTTGAGAAATCTGATATATAGCACTGTATTCGAGCGTACCCAATTTGCGTACATAATAAAGTTGTCTGTCAACATTATAACGATGACTCTAACACAGAGTACATTCACAGTTACAATAAAACAAATACGAAACAGAATAATTAGGAAAGTTAAGCTGGATTAAAAGGTCTAATTGTTCATCTGTTTATGCATATTGACACTATTATTATTATTAAATAATTATGTTAGAGCTATGATAGACATTAAAGCTCCATTCAAAAAGAAAACAAGTACAATTAAATAATTTATCAAAAGTCTAAAATCGAAACTTTCTTCGTGTTTACAAACACTTACATAGAGTATCTAAATCATTGGTTTTTAAACTATACTTATATAAAAATAATGCTATTAACTTCATGGCCTATTGGCTAAACAAACCTTTTCAAAGTATCCTTAATTAAAATTTCAGACAAACCGTAATTTTTGTAATAAGAAACACCTTTCTGTTGGTAAAATAGAACAACCTATATACATGCAAATCTATCCAACCTTCTACTATACAATGTTATAGAGAGGTCAATGAGAGTTACCTGAAGAACTCCTCCCTTTCTCTTTCGTCCAATTCTTGGATAATATAATGAAGTGTTCGCTCAATTCTGGGAATGATAACTGCATAAACAAAGAAAAAAATCGAAGAAAGATGGTTAGTCATAGAAATATAAATATGATATAAAACGTAGCATAGAAATATTACGAGATTAAATTATTCCATGTGTTCCGTATGTATGCTTTTTTAAATATGTAAATTAATTTGCACAATTGATCAATATTCTAATAGATCTGAAGGCCACTGAGTCTAAGATATTTCTTTTATAAACACATAACATTTTTATAATAGGCCCGCTACACAGACAAAGCTACAAGGTTTTTGTTACCTAAAGCTAATCTATTATACGTAATTGTGTTTATGGGTAAATTAAAACATGTTTCTGTAGTTAACGCATCGCTATAAAAAAACACTTTCAATTAGTACATCTTTGTTATCCACTTATATAACGTATACATATACGAATGCAATTGGTACACTTCTAAACTTTTATTTCAAGAATTTTGTTAATTATTGTAATATTTTCAAACTCCTGAATATCACATATATAAACAATAAAATTCAACACACTACTTCATATTTGACAAATATTCATAATTAGATAATTTAAGAAAATGTGAAATAATTCTACAAAAAACCAAATCAATGAATTTTTATTTTGAAGAATTTTCCAGTTAAAATATTAATTTTACTAATACAGCTATATATGTATTTCCAATAATAAGCATTGTAACAATTAGATCTTGCTGCCCTTTTTATATCAATTTATTTATATTCATTTATTTATACTTCATATCATCAATACAGGCCTGTGATTGGGCTATCAAAAAATTTGAGGAATTTTGAAATAAAATTTGAGGAATAATTTTTCTCATAAAA